>CM067538.1:2240000-2262500 GCA_034509925.1 Hirudinaria manillensis
GAGGAAAGGGAGAGAGAGAGTGTTGGATTATTTTCCACTGTGAATCACAGAACTCGTTACACGCTCCAATGAACTCTCAGACCGTCGGCTTAACTGCTCCTCTCTTCTTTATTTCCCACTCTGACGGACCGATGGCCACGTGGTCGCCACCTGGATTGGGGAGGCGGACGACCTTTCGGAGACTAGGGGTGGTTGAGGGAGGGAATGTGGTTTCGCATCATTGATCCTCATCGTCATCCTAATCATCATCATCATCGCCGATTCAAACGTCGTGGCCGTTGACTTTGGCCAACGTCATAGTTGTGACGTTACGGTAGTTATAATTAAATACGGTGAGATATGTAAATGCCAATAATTAAGTCATTATTATTAATTTATTAATAATAATAATAATAATAATAATAATAATAATAAAATAATAATAATAATAATAATATTCATCATTATCATCATTGGCAGCAAGAACAACATCGTCGTCGTCTTCATCATCATCATCATCATCATAAAACCATCCACAACAACAACAACAACAACACAATCACTTTTAACGAGGTCACATGACAGTTGATCATTAAGAGAATTACAAGTCGTTACTGGGGATTCTCGGGTCATAAGGTCATCTACGCCAATTTGAGGGGATGAAGAAGAAGATGACGACGTTGTTGTTGTTGTTGTTGATGATGATGATGATGATGATGATGATGATGATGATGATGATGATGATGACGATTTTTATTATTATTATTATTAACATTATTGTATTATTATTATTATTATTATTATTATTATTATTATTATTATTATTATTATTATTATTATTATTATTATTATTATTATTATTATTATTATTGTTATTGAAGGTTACCATTAATTTTTGTTTACGACTAAAACTAACAACCCATTTTATTTTTTAAGGAACCAATTTTTCAAACTAAAAAACCAACAAACATAGATAGAGAGAGTGATAAAGGGAGAGAGAGAGAGAGAGAGAGAGAGAGAGAGAGAGACAGAGAGAGAGAGAGAGAGAGAGAGAAGCAGAAAAAAAATTAGAAAATGAGTCAAGTTTTCCTCCGACATGGAGCGCATCTGTCCCGCATATATATATAAAGGGGGGAATTCCCGGGAGTCTAATAATACATCAATTTATTGTTTGACATACATATTGAGGGGGAGTGAGTCATCCATCTGTCCTCATGACGTCATCGGGCCGGAAAATAAATCCAAAGTTGCAGAGGTGTTTGTCATACATCAGCCCCTGACTGCAGTTCTCGCGGCAGTCGCAAATCTTTTCCAAGTTTTCCATCGATTTTCCACGGAAAAACGTTTGAATTGTTTTCTGGGAATTTTTTTTTCTTCTGTATTTTACGTTATTTTTTCTTTTATTTATTTTTTTGTCTTTTCTGGTCTTTTGTAGCGTTTTTAAATAGAAAATTTGGTTGAGTTTTAAGTCTCTAACTTGTTGTTTTTTTTTTAAGTTACGTGAATTAATGACATCAGTCAGATTAACGTCAATCAGCTGTCAACCACAACCAACCTCATAGCGTAACTAACTTCTAACTGTAGCAACAAAGCCATTTTCAATTAAGTAATGATAACTAATGATAGGAGTAATTTGTTAAGGAAAGACAAATATACATGCCGAGTGAATGGTTGTTTGACCGTGTGAAGGATTGCTGGGGGTTGACCTCCACCACATCCACCCAACCCCCCCCCCCCCCTGGGAGGACCAGGGACCGATAATTCTTGGAATCCGAGAGAAGGTTTTTCATCTTTCTTCAGCATGAATTGTGACTTCACACAGTCGCTGTTAAATCATCGCTCCGACCATTCATCCATTTTGCGAGACTTTAAAATAAATCATTTTCAAAATATTTTTGTTTTTATTTTTTCAAATAAATAGTTTTTTATTTCTTATAAATATTATTTCTATATTTGTTTTTGGATTTAGCTTTTTTAAAAAGTTAGCTGTTTTTTTTTTGGTTAATTTTGTTAATTTTTTAGGAATTATTTTAATAATTCCGTTAATTTCGATTTTTTCCAGAACTTTTCCTTGCTTTCAGACTGGTGATAAATTGCTCCTTAAGGGATAAATATTGAATTTCGTGTCCAGCAGATTGCAGTGGAATAAAAAATATTAAATATTTAAAAATTAACAAATGCTTATAAAAAAGAAAATAATTAATTAGCAATTGTTTGAGGCAATTTTATGTTAACAAATAATATTAATAAATATGTAAATTTATAATCTGTTTATATTATAAGTCACATTTCATACATGGATATTTTTCGTATTTTTGTGATAATTCAGCTTTTCATTGAATATTTATTTATTTATTTAGCGCTTCATATGAGAATATATTTATAATTGTTTCGGGATAATATCGAGTTATTAATTTCAGAGACCTATTGAAACTTGGGGATTTTAAATTTATTTTGAATTAATTCTGTTGAAATAAAATCTCAACATTGTTTCTTGTTGCCTCCACATTGTTGCTGAACGCCGAGTTTGGTTGGATTTCATTCGAACGTACTTTGCCAATCACCTTCCTATTCGAGAAATTAATAAAATATTTTATAGTAATTAATTTATTGATTACAATATTAATTATAATATTAATTTAATTAATTCATAATTGGTTTTAATCTGTGTTTGCAATTCTCCATCAGCAGGTTATGATCAAGTGCACCTATTCACCTTTCTTTATACGAGGTTTAATAATAATTTTAAACTCATTCTGTTAATTAAGTCATTTATGAAATAATTCTTTTGCAAATAATTTTTTTTTATTGCAAATAAATAATTTATCAATTTGGCTCAAATCAAGCATTGAGAAATGTTATTTAACATTTATTTAACATATTACAACTTAACTTTAAAACATCGGTTTTCAAATACCAAATAATTAAAAATTAATTAAAAATAAATAAATTCGTTTTCTTTCAAATTCTTAAAAAAACATTTACGGTCAAGAAATCAGTTCATTCCTTTAATTTCTCTTCAACTTTTCTTTCTCTTCATTGCACCGAAATGACCTCCAATTGATCAAAAAATAAAATTAAAAATACAGGACGAATTGTTTTTTGCAAAACTCAATTTTTCTCCCAATTTAAAAATATTTATTCAAAATATTTTCTAGAATTTTTAAACAAAAAGTTATTAAAAATATTTTTTTTTGGATTTGTAAATCCACGTAAAAATAAATTCTTCTCCAAATCTTCAGAGATGATCGCTAGGAGTCCACGGATGTTGTGCCGTTTGAATTTATAATTCTCCTCTTAAGAGACTCTTTCGAATGTTTTTAGCATTTTTTTTTTTAATTTTATTAAATAATTATGATAAATATTTAAATAAATTTTAATAAATGTAATATATAATAAAGTAATTGTTTGCAATTACTTGGTCGACGAAGAATTTTAGAAATGGCTGCGTCCATATTTGTTCACATTTTCATCGAATTAATAGAAAATCAATTAAAATATTTTTAATAAAATTATTAATTAATTTAGAAAACAATTCGATATAATTCCCCTTTGATCCTCTTGAATCTGAACAATCCCTGATGACGATCCCATTTGTGTTTGAAAACATTTTATTTCCAAAGAATTCTAAATGAATAAATAAATTTATTTATTCCTTAAATCCGAAAAAAAAAAAAAAAATACAAATAAATATTCTTGGAATGTAATTATGCAGATGAATATGCAATTGAATTGATTGGAAAAAAAAATTTAATAACAGGAAGTATTTATAGCAAAATTAATATCATTATTATTATTATTATTACTATTATTATTATTATTATTTATTAATATCATTATTATTATTATTATTTATTAATTAATTATTATTATTATTACTACAAAAGTCAACAAGCAAATTGTGCTGTCAATTTACAAAATCTAAAATAATAAATAAATAAATAAATTAATTAATTAATTAATTAATTAATTAATTAAATAAAAAGATTGATTAATATTTCTGCGTCATAAAAACATTATTTTTCATTTAAAAAGCGACGAAACAGTGGAGAACATGAGGATGAATGTCCCAGCGAATCTGAAAGTGAAACCTGGTGACGGCGAGGCTGGGAAAAACCCCAAAAACCGTCCTTAGTGGATTCGATCGTTGAAAGGAAATGCTTGTAAGACGGAAATTGTGAGTGGATTTTTTTTTTATTTATTTATCAATTATTTAATTTTTATTTCAGTAATTATTTTATACATTTTCGTTTTATTATTATTATTATTATTATTATTATTATTATTATTATTGTTTATATTTCGATGATTTATGATGAATTTACAGCGCCATCTTTGTTAATGAGCAGTTCATCTTGAGTCCGAATGTATGAATCTTGAAAGAAAATCCTTCTCGTCTTGTGTTAAGGACAGGCAACTATACTGACTTTGGAAGGTAATACCGAGGATTTTGCCCTATAATGATGCTGATGATGATGATGACATTGTGATAACATTGACGGAGACGATGACGATGATGATGATGGCCGTGATAATACTGATGATGATGGCGATGATGATGATGATGCCCTTTTTGTCGATCGGCTGCAAAAGTTGAGCTTTTCGAAAGCCTTGTAATGAACTGTTAATGGTGAAAATAGATATTGAAAAATGCAGGTTCGTCCGCAGGTCAGAAACTGAAGGCTGGGTAGCGATGGGCGGACCAGGGCTCGTCCATCCACTGGCCGCCGCTGACGATGCTGCCGTTGGCCACGTCAACCATCTGGTTGTGGAGCTGTGATACCGAATAAGATGACCCGGGAGTCGACGATGACGACGAATTGAAAGCCACTGGACCGGTCAGGCCGCCTAGAATGGCCGAGTTGTTGTTCAGTGATGTGGGGGAGCGGTTCGAACCCGTCAGGGACTGGTGCTGGTGGTGGTTGCGCGGCATGCTGTACAGGGCTTCTGCTAGGTCGGCAGCTCTTTTCAGTACGATTTCCTGGCGAATTTATTTGCGAATATACATTTATTTGCTTTAAATTAAATATATAATAAATAATTGAATGTTGAATTGAATAACTGGATTGAAGCAATTGATTGAAGAACTGATTGAATTGATTGAAATAAATAAATAAATAATATTAAATAATAAATTAATTTCTTTATTTTTCAATCAATTCTTTAAAAACATTTCAATTTACAAATTATAAATCGTAAATTATAAATTATAAATACAGGTATTCTCGTATAAAGAATCCCATAAAGGTAAGGAATTTAAATAAAAATTAATAATAATAATAAGTAAGTAATTGAAAATAATAAATATAATAAAAATAAAATAAAATAATAATAATAATAATAATGATAATAATAATAATAATAATTTTCATTCATTGATACTTTTAAAAATTTAATCGTCATATATTTGTTAATTACAATTGTATAAATATAAAATAATATTAAAATTCAATCAATTTACTTTTTATTACGTTCTGGAAATACTTGGACTGAAATTGTTTATCAACGTTCAATGAATTTCAGAGTAATTTTATATTAATTTATGCGATTTTATATCTAAAATTTTTGAAATTATATATATTTTAATAATTAATATTATTAATTATAATTACATATGAATTTATAATTAATTACGTAATTTTACAGCTTCTATAAATCTCAATGATTTTATTAAACAGTTTCGTGTTTACGTGTGTTTGTGTGTTTTTAACTTGACACATGTTTACATCTAATCTTACATTTCGAATTATATTTAAGTTTATATTTATATTATATTTAAGTTTATATTTATATTATATTTAAGTTTATATTTAAGATTATATTTTAAGATTATATTTATTTATTTATATTTAAGATTATATTTAAGATTATATTTAAGATTATATTTAAGATTATATTTAAGATTATATTTAAGTTTATATTTAAGATTATATTTAAGATTATATTTAAGTTTATATTTAAGATTATATTTATTTATTTATATTTATATTATATTTAAGTTTATATTTAAGATTATATCCTGGCAACTTCTGCTTCCACGGTTTCCATGGAAACGTGGACAACATCAACTCGATGTCGTGGAAGGATGGACTTGTACGATTAAATGGGAAACCATTAAGCGATGATGATGATGATGACGATGATGATGATGATGATGATGGATGATGATAATGATGATGAACGATGATGATGATGGATGATGATAATGATGATGATGGATGATGATAATGATGATGAACGATGATGATGGATAAAGATGATGATGGATGATGATGATGATGGTGATGATAATGGTGGTGGTGGTGATGGATATTAGATGATTAGACGAGGAAGAAGAGGAGGATGGTGAGGGCCGTCGTTGTTGTCGTCATAGACATCGTCGTCGTCATCATCATCATCATCCATCAACATCATCGTCATCATCAACATAAGCCACATCATCATCATCATCAACATTATCAGGATGACCTCAATGATGGTGGAATTCGAAGTCGAATCTGAACGACCAATGTGGTCAACTCGAATGACCGAAATGGTGAACATAAGCGAACGAAGAGTGAAAGTGAGTGAACAAAAAGTGAAAGTGAGTGACCTAGGAGTGCAAGTGAATGAGTGAGGAGTGAAATGGTTCTAAAAAGGATAGAAAGAAAAGAATGAATGAATGAATGAATGAATGAAAGAATGGAGAGGATTCCGTGCCTTGAAACACTTGGCCGAGCGGGCGACAAAAGCATTATAACAACACCTCGGGGACCCAGCGTTGCCTCTCAACAGCCTTCATACGCCGTGTACGCAACAACATCGTACAGCCGTGTGCACACCTCCTCCTCCTCATCCTCCTCCTCATCCTCCTCTTCTTCCTCATCCTCTTCTTCCTCCTCTTCTTCTTCATCATCGCCTTCGTCGTCTTCATTTTCTTTTTCAGGACAACTCTTTAGATCATTGAACCTGGTCGGTGATGGGCAGGAATCCCTTTTTTTCATTACATTTGTTGAATTATATATTGAATTAATTATTTAATTAACTTATTATTTATTTATTTATTTTGGTTGTATTTTATTTATTTGTTTATTTTATTTGATATTTATTTCGATTTGTTTTGCTTTCTAATTATCCGACTAAATTAAGTTTTATAACAGACTGTTTCTTAATAAAATCACATCAAATTAAATTTATTATCGCTTGATGCAAAGTTGTTGTTGTTGTTGTTATAAGTGATTGTCGCAAACTATCAATCAAGGAGGACGGAATGAAATTTATGAAAATAATTATTATGACAATATAATAATAAATACTAATAATAATAATCATAATAAAATTAATGATAATGTAATAACAATAACATTAATAATTATGTTGCTATAATAACAATAATAATAAATAATAACAGTAATGAAAATATAATAATAATAATAATAATAATAATAATAATAATAATAATAATAATAATAATAATAATAATAATAATAATAATAATAATAATAATAATAATAATAATAATAATAATAATAATAATAATAATAATAATAATAATAACCTTAGGAAGTCGTTCAGGGTCTCCTGGATGGCGAGGGACGAGTTTCATCAACCTCTGAAAGCCGTAGTCTATCGTTGGCTCTGAGAGGGCTGTAAAAGTGGTGGTGGTGATGATGATGGCCAGAGCGTATTATTATTATTATTATTATTATTACTGTTACTATTATTATTATTATTATTATTACTATTATTATTATTCCTATTATTAATGTTATTAATATTATTGTTATGAGGTTCTTAATGACGATGGTGGTGGTTATGATTATGATGATAATGATGATGACGACGACGATGACGATGGTGATGGTGACGATGATGATGATGATGATAATGCAAGAGAAAGAGTAACTCGGTTAAATTGACTTTGGTAGTTTAACACGACAACCTACTCACCTGTGTATACGAATCTGCCTGGTGTCCCTTTGCAGAATTGTTTCGATTTATAGGAGAGTGTCACCTCAACCACTCCAGGTATGTGACGAGGTGGGGTGTGGACTCTGATGGCGTGTGAGGTGATCAGCTGATAATAACAATATAATAAATATTATAATTATCTTAACGTTATTTGTATTTTTATTAGTGTTATAACGATAATTATAATCGTCGTCGTCCTTGTTGTTGTTGTGCCCTTGAGTATTATTTGTCATATTTGTTTTAATATTTAATATAGACATATTTTAATTATTATTACATTATAAGCTTCTTCATTATGATGATCTTATTAGTAATTAATAATTAATAATTAATATTACCATTACGGTTAATAAAATAATTTGACTGTTGAAATAACAAGCACAAATGTTGAATATAAATGCTGAATCATTTAAATACAGAATCTTTGGATTCACCAGTATTTTTGAAATTAGTCCATAAAATTATTTTCCAAATAAAACGGTCTCTGATATTTCAGTGCAAAATATTTTATTTGACCAAAAATATCCTCATTTTTTAAGTCATCAACGATGCCTTGCGATGTTTTAAATTTATTCATTGCCCTCTGCCCCCCTGGGAGGAAAACTCAATCATCATCATCATCGTCATCATCAGCGCCATCATCATCATCATCATCATCATCATCATTATCATCATCATCATCATCATCATTATCATCGTCGTCGTCATCATCACTCTAAATATGAACCCTATTTCATCTCTCAACTGTTAATACAAGTTGGTCAATCGTTCTACAAATCAATCAATCAAGCAACCAACGAATCAACCTACCAACCAACCAACCAATCGATCGATCGATCAATCACTCGTTTATTTATTCGCTCATCCACTCAATCAGCAATCAGTCAATCAATCAATCAATCGTGCATTCAGTTAATCAACCATTCAATCAGTGATTGAAGCAACCAACCTCGCTCCAGACGAGCATGCTTCCGAAGACAACCTGTAGTCCATCGAAGAAGTTATCACCGATGATGATGACAGTACTGCCACCTGTCGTCCAACCTTCGCTCGGACAAATTGCTTTTATCGACGGCGTTGCTGTGCATAGGAAACCTATAGTAGGTATGAATTATGAAATTATGCTAATTAATTGATTGATTAATTCATAATTTGCTGATTGGTTATTCAATTTATTCATATCGATTGTAACTGGCTATGGAAAGGTATTGGCGTGGTTGTGGAAATATTATTAATATATTATTATTATTAATATATTATTAAATGATTATGTTTATTATGTTTATTATATAAATTTGTTATTGACTGACTGATTGATTGATCGATTGATTGGCTATCAACCACTTACTACCGCGCAACCAACTAATCAATCAGCCACCAACCAACCAACCAAAGGATCAGGAAGTCAATCAACCCTCGCTATAGTATTACTTGTTGAGGGTACAAGGGTTGCATTGAAACCCTACCCATGGAACTAATTGAGTTTCTCCAACGTCAGCTGAAATGATGACTTGGACACAAAGGTGCATTTTGTGCTCCAAAATTGAATTGTCAGCGTCACCTCACCTCTCCTCGTGGGTCATTTTTTCGAGCCCTATTTGGTCCCTGACCTTATAACTCTGTCGTGGTAATTTTTTTAAATTCCATCCCCTAATAAAGCGTTATTGTTGTTATTATTATTATTATTATTATTATTATTATTATTATTATTATTATTATTATTATTATTATTATTATTATTATTATTATTATTATTATTATTATTATTATTATTATTATTATTATTATTATTATTATTATTATTATTATTATTATTATTATTATTATCTTCATAATTGTCTCAGGTCATAAAATTTGGTCAGCACCTAATTTCCATGCTGATCTTTTTTCATTGTCTTTGGTTCTAAAAAAGAGATTGTTTTTTATTTGTTTTATTTGTCACGCCAGGCCTTAACCGTGTTAATTGAAGAAAATGTATTTAAAAATAAATTTAAACAAGAAATTATGCTTTAAGTTAGTTCACTAGAAATTGAAAATAGAGAAAGATTTTGATATTTCACAAATTAATAAATAAATTTAATAAAATTAATTTAATAAAATTTAAATGAAATAAAACCTTTAAAACCTCCAAAAAAAGAACAATAAATTGATAAAACATATAAATTAATAAATAATAATTTAAAAAAAAACATAGCATGCAATTGGATGACATATTTCTGGACAATTACAAGGAAAATGATGAAATGATTGAAGCCGGGGACCAATCGTTCATGTACACGTCATCAGAACATCGTGAGGTTATTTTATCCGCTTAACGCAAAAACATCCATGCATTCTAATAAGTCATCATCATCGTCGTCGTTGTCATCATCGTCTTTATCATCATCGGCACAGCATCTCCGTTAATCATTATCATCATCATTATCATCACCGTCATCATCATCATCGTCATCATCGTCGTCGTCATCGTCGTCGTCGTCATGATGCGAGTAAATGATTGGTTGTTATAAGGTCACGAGGTCACGTGGATTGTTGGTTCAACGTCAACAAGAATCGATTCAAGTAAGGAATTGACTCCGGGGTGACGATTTCAAACAAGAGATTAATTAATTAATTATTTAATTAATTAATTTATTTATTTATTTATTTTGTTTGTTCAAATATTTTATTAATTAATTATTCAATCTATTTCTCTTTTATGAATATAAAAAGATCAAATAACTGAGACAAATTAAACTGAAAACTGCTGATTATAATTCCGAGCATTGCTTCAAAAGGCGGGAAATAGGAAAAGAGATTCTGACAAGAACAAAGATCTACAAGGACAAATATAAACATACCAATGCAGATACAAACATATACAGCCAGACAGATACAAAGAGAAACAAGAACAGAGACAAAAAGAAACAAAGACAGAGACAAACAGAAACAAAGGCAGAGACAAACAGAAACAAAGGCAGAGACAAACAGAAACAAAGGCAGAGACAAACAGAAACAAAGGCAGAGACAAACAACGACGGGCAACGACAAGGAATGAGAAAGTGGCGCGTAACAACCCAGCATAAATGCAGACGATCGTAGGAGAGGCACCAACCGCAATTCCCGTAATTGGTGCGTGATCAGGTTACCTCGGCTGGTGAGATGGTGACGTTGGAAGAGGGGCAGAGAGAGAGAGATTAGGAACATGGATGAGTAGACGGATGGATGGACGGATGGCCGGATGGACGGATGGACGGATGGATGGATGGATGGATGGATGGATGGATGGATGGATGGAAAGATGAATGGATGGATTGGTGGATAGACGGATGGACGTGCGAAGGATGGATGGACGGATGGACGGATGGCCGGACGGATGGATGGATGGATGGAAAGATGAATGGATGGATTGGTGGATAGACGGATGGACGTGCGAAGGATGGATGGACGGATGGATGACCGGGCGAATGAATGGATGGATGGATTGAGAGAATAAAGGAAAGAAGGCACAGGTGTCCTAATTACAGACCACGCAGCAAATGGAGGAGCATCACTCGGAGATGGAAAACCAACCCCCTCCCTTTTCTGTTTATTTTTGACTGATTAAATATTCATCATTCGTAATTAATTATTCATGAAGTCACCAACAATAAGCAAGTCATAAACTTATAAACGATAAGTTTTTGCTTTCAATATATTTTAATTTAATTTTAAATGTTCAAATAATTTCTTAATCAATTATAATTATCGGAAATTATTTAATAAATATAATAAATGTTCCAATCATTCAACTCAATTTAAACACGTGACTTTAGGGACAGTGATGATGATGAAGACGAAGATGGACGTGAATATATGATGATGACGATGATGATGATTACTAAGACAATGATGATGACGATGATGATGATTACTACGACAATGATGATAGTGACGATGATTACTACGACAATGATGATGGTGACGATGATGATGATGACAACCGCAAGGCATCCAACAGAGAAAGAGATGAATATTACTCATCAATAGTTACAATGTTTACAGAACGTTGTACGTTCATTCACGCAGGCCAATCATTCAAATGCATGCGCTCATCAATTCAACGGACGCACAATGCGTTCGCATTCTTCGGTGAATTGATTCACCTGTTCAGTGGACCATGAACGGAATGCATTAATCCTTGAAACTGACAAAAACAATGCATCTGGAAAAAATATCGTAGAAAATATGTCATCAACTGATCGAAGCAATATCTTGCATTAACTAATTGATTAACTAATTCATTAATTCATTCATACATTCACTCTCTCATTCATCCGTCCATCTGTCCATCCGTCCGTCCATCCATCCATCCATTCGTACGAGTTCTTTGATCGCACAGAAATGCACCGCACTCATTCACACTCATGCACAACGAACGAAGCACAACAACATATACAATGCACAACGCACGAAGCAAGATGCACAGTGAACAAAGCACAATGCACAATTCATTAAGCTACAATGCACAACGTACAATGCACAAAGCACAATGCACAAAGCACAATGAACGGTGCATTGACCCCACGCTGGAATGACATTAATTCACTGGTGGCGGCACCAGTTGGTACAAGGCGCCTGCAGGGAGTTGCTGCTTCCAACGTCGCCCTATAGGATCGCAAGGCTTCCTATTTGACCAGCAAATCCCATGTGGATCCCCTCCCTGGAAAATCACCATCTCACCCTGATGGGTGCCGCTTACTTTGGTTGGCTCGGAAATATGGACCACCGTCTCCTATTGTTATTGACGTTCATGTTTGTTTGCAAGTTTGCTTGTTGATGTTAATAATAATAATGATATTAATAATAATAATAATAATAATAATAATAATAATAATAATAATGTTAATAATAATAATAACAATAATAACAATAATAATATTAATAATATTAAGTAATTAGGTTGGCACTTGGAACGTGTTTGATTTTCATTCAAGGTTGAATAATAATAATAATAATAATATTATTAATATTTTAATAATAATAATATTATTAACATTTTAATATTATTATTAATATTAATATTTTTTTCAAATTTTGATTATTATTATAAAAATTTGAAAAATATTTATTTATTTAATTAATTAATTTCAATGATCATCGTTAGACAAATGGAATGAATCCTTTCCACTGGTTATGGTAAAAGTACATGTCACTGTCGGGGTTGATAACGATGACGATGACGATAACGATGGCGATGATGATGATGATGATGCTGATGATGACGATGATGATGATGATGCTGATGATAGCCGAAGCTAAAGGTCTTTGAATAAACTTAGGAGGTTATTCTAGGAATTGGATATTTGAAATTATTTTTAAACGATGAAATAGGAGCCCGTCATCATCGCTTGAATTCTAAACTTGGTCAAGTGGGCGGTCCTTTTGCGACCTCCCCTCACCTCATTGGTCAGCCACATGACCTTCTTTGTCCGGGTTAGGTTATTGAGGTTGATGACATAATTGTTCGTTACCATCAGTAGATGTGACGATGACGACGACGACGACGATGATGATGATGATGATGAATGCGATGATGACATCAGAGTTGTTTATCAGCTAATACAGAAAATATCAGAAAGTATGTTTTTGCAATACTAAATACGAAAGTCTGGACCATCCCGTGGGAGGAGCCTATTTTGACTCTATAACATGCTAATGCACGGATTGTTGGAAGGTGGACGGACGGACTGACGGACAGATGGACAGATGGAGAAATTTACTGACGAATAGATTGAGAAAGTTGTGGATGTGTGGAGATGAAAAACAATGGCTAGTGGACGGATACGTTGTTGGAAGGACTGATGAATGAATGAATGAATGAATGAATGAATGAATGAATGAATGAATGAATGAATGAATGAATGAATGAATGAATGAATGAATGAATGAATGAATGAATGAATGAATGAATGAATGAATGAATGAATGAATGAATGAATGAATGAATGAATGAATGAATGAATGAATGAATGAATGAATGAATGAATGAATGAATGGAAGAATGGATGAACGAATGAATGAATGAATGAATGAATGAATGAATGAATGAATGAATGAATGAATGAATGAATGAATGAATGAATGAATGAATGAATGAATGAATGAATGAATGAATGAATGAATGAAGAAATGAATGAATGAATAAAAAAAATATAAATGGATGAATGTGACCATTAGTACTGTCGGCGACGATGACGATGTTGATGGAAAAGACAAAGGCCACTACTATGACGATTGTGATGAAGACGACGACGACGACAACGACGACGATGATGATGATGATGATGATGATGATGATGATGCTGGCGATGACGCCGACGATGACGATATTGATGATGATGATGACGAGTGTGAATTGAAAGAGAATTGAAGTGTGTAAATAATGACGGATATTGTGGTGAGTGGAGCATGTTTTCTGAGCAAATAGGAGCCATGTTTTGCTGTATCAACCTGGAGTCAATTATAGAGGCCTATCTGTGGTTGCCGGAAGTGCTCCGGAGTAGCCATCATTGATGACGATGAAGACGACGACGATGATGATGACGGTGGTGGCGACGATGATAATGATGGCGATGACGTTGACGACGACGACATAAACGACGATGATGACGACGACGATGATCTGACAGAGGAATTGAGGAAATACTATTGATCGTACTGACACTGACGTTAAGAACGATCTTAAAACAATTAGTTAATCGACAGCAACAACGTGATACCACAGCGATGTATCATTATCATCATTATCATCATTCTCATCATCGTCATCACAATCATAATCCTCATCAATTATACATATGTTAATGAGGTGTCGGTTGTTTGATAATTATGTAAAAATTAATATAATTAAATAAATAAATAATAACAATAATAATAATAATAAAATAAATAACTATTTAAATCGAGTTATAGACTTAATTAATAATAATATTAATAGTTATTAATAATCCTCTTTTTTCGTAATTTTATTTTAAAATAACAAAAATATTTTATTAAATAAGTTTGAAATTGTATTTTCAAATTACTTCGAAATCCATTTCGCATGGAATTTGTTCCAAAGCAGGAATTGAATTAAAGTTAATACAGGTGATGTCAGGTGGATTAACAGCTGCAGATTCGTCCATGATATTATCAAGGTTGGCACTTGGAATACATTTGATTTTCGTTCAAGGTTGATAATAATAATAATAATAATAATAATAATAATAATAATAATAATAATAATAATAATAATAATAATAGCAACATCATCATCATCATCATCATCATCATCAAGGTAAAGTACCTGGATACACATAGTAACCTCAGTACAGGAAGTAAAATGAATAACATAGATAATCAATCAATCAATCAATCAATCAATCAATCAATCAATCAAAATAAAGAACGTGGCGACCTCATACGTGAACGCACCTGCTTCAGAAGGGTCCAATCTTCTGGCTCTCCTGCCATGTTTCGAGTTGTTGTGGACGAACATGTTGTCTGAGAAGGCCAATAGAGGACCCTCGACGTTAGGTGTCGTTGAGATTGCTACCTGTAGTGGACAGGTGATTGATCGAGTGATTGAATAGGTGATTGGTCAGATGATTGAACAGGTGATTGAATAGGTGGTTGGACAGGTGATTGAACAAGTGATTGAATAGGTGATTGGACAGGTAATTGAACAAGTGATTGAATAGGTGATTGGACAGGTAATTGAACAAGTGATTGAATAGGTGATTGAACAGGTGTTTTATTTGTCAATAAATCAATACAACATTAGATTATCAGGCTAATTTATGAATATGAAATTATGACATTCTGAATGTTTATTATGTGTCCATTGACACTGATTACATCACAATGATAGAATTTTACAAAGTGGCAAGTTATTAAAAGGATATTAAAGGGAAAAGATTAATATTCAATGACCCAATATGCTAATGTGTTATAATTATAATTAGTTATTAATTTATTTACCTGAAACCGCCGCATGTCCCTCGGATTGCCCGCATTTTTCAAACAATTTTGATTGCATTTCATAAAGAATTTCAGGAAAAATCTGTAATGAATAATAAATAATTATGTTAATTAATTATAATTTATTCATTCATAAAGGTTTATTTGTGTTTAGATATTTGTGCTTTTATTATTTTTTTTTCCGATAAATTGCGAGAATGTTTGGCTTCTCTGGCCTTAAATTAACAGTGTGGACACAACTTGAAGAAGCTGCATTTGAATTGGCTTCAAGAGGTCAAGACTGCCAAACATAGGTCATAGGTCAACAAAGTTCTTGGCAAAGTCATGCCCTACCTAAGGATCGAAGTAGGTTTTTTGATTTTGTAAAAAAGACTTTTCTAAAAACTTACCAAAAGCAATCATCATCATCAGCTCCGTGGCACATCGATACGCCAATATTTTCATATGAATTTCATTTGATTTAAATAATTAATAAAATAAATATAAATAATTTAAAGATTTAAATATTAATAAATAAATAATATTCTAATAAAATAAATAATAATCTGTTTTAAGAGTATTTAATCCATCATAAAACATGCCTTTCTATTTGCTATGTAATGTACATTTAATATTATAATGTAAACTGACGAAATATTATTACGTGAATTATTACGTGTTACACAGTTTACACTCGAAGTGCTACGTTGTTCATCGCATGTTACATTAATTATTGTTCCGTGCTAGGATTGTTCCGTGCGAGATTCCATCTGCACATCACATATCCGGATACAACGAGACCCGGGAGAGTGGAACTTATTCCGCATGACTGCTTTTGGCTTCCACTCCGTAACCAGACTGGAAAGACTTAAGAAGGCGCAGTGGACTCCAATCAAATATGTCCACGTCAGATTTTGTCTCCTAGAAGAGGTTTTCCACTTCCCTTATCTTGTAAAATGTTTCTCAACTTCTGTGGATTGTTTTTCTTTGCTTGTTTGTTCTTTGCTGAAATTTATGACCGAAGAGCGATTTGTTTCTGATGTTATCACCGGCAGAAATTATTTGCTTCCAAAGAGAAGTGAATTTCAAGCCGTAAAACATCGCTGCAGATGATGCTATCGATATTCTTTCCTGTCCGATCATAATTCATTGATATTTATTATTATTATTATTATTATTATTATTATTATTATTATTATTATTATTATTATTATTATTATTATTATTATTGTTATTATTATTATTATTATTTATTATTATTCATTATTATTCACTATTACATTGTTATTTTTGTTAATTGTTATCTTCGAATTGCTTTAAATCAGTGCAATACAAATAACTATTGTATAAGAGAATTGCTCTTGATACTGATAAGACATAAACGTCAATAATGTCCACACTTCATTATATTATAATACATATATTATTAAATATATTGTATATATGTGTGCCAAAATTATCTAAAAATTAACATTATATGTTATTAAAACTATTTAATTACAGTTTTTCATTTCCTTCTTGTTGTTACCTGTTTAAGTCACTGAAATAAATTGCGAATTATAATAAGGCTTCTCTGTTAATGGTAAAGCCAAATAAAATAGATTGTCTTTATTGGCTAAAAAAAACCAAACATTTATTTTATTTCAATAATATTAATAACATAAATAACAATAATAATAATAATAACAATAATAATAATAATAACGATAATAATAATAACGATAATAATAACATAAATAATACGTCCGGCCATAAATTGGTTGAAATAATTTTCACCGGGCAAGCAGAGTACGATAGTTGAGAAAGCGAGACAACGGACTGATTGAGTGATTGCATTCACGATATTCCTATCTGCCCTGTTGCTATTTATGGTTCCTCTGATGGCGACCACGATACCGGTCCGACTTTATGAATGGCAGCACATGCATCACCTCCCTCGTCCTGTCATTCTTCCGTCCATCGATCCATCCTTGCTCTCGTCTAACCTAAGCATCCGCGGTCGTAAGAGGCCACGCCAAATGACGGCCTCGGGATCGTTGTGGCAGAGGTTCAAAATGGTCGTCCAACTTCTCAGCTCGAAATTCTGTCCACTTTTCCGTTAGGGCTCAAAAATCATTCGCAATTTGATTATGGCTTCGACCTCTCTTGTTCTGAAGTTGTTATCAACTTAAAACCTTTTGCTCGCAAAGGTGTTTTATGGATAGGTATTTAAAATTACTATTATTATTATTATTAAATTAATATTTTGTTGTTATTGTTAATAAATTATTGTTGTTGATACATTATTATATATATATATATTAATATTTCGTAATTTTGTTTAAATTTGGAACAACCACATATCTATGTTCCCATGACTTTTGGGCGATCTCGTTTGAGAGGCTTGGTGTTCAATACCTGGCTAGCGAAACTCGAAGATATTACTTTAATGTGGATGGTCATAGTATAACTCTCAAGTTCTGATGCTGTTTAGGTTGAATGAAAGATTTTTCTTAAAAGAAAAGTGATTCGCATATACACAATGTATAACACATATATAACCTCTTGCACGTATGCCCTAGCTGGTTCCATAGTCAGGTCCCAATGGTTGTGATCAAGGCAGCAAAAACAACATAATTCCAGGCAAACATCCGAGAAATCGTGGCAATAGGAAGAATATACTTATTAAGAAAGGACTCGACATAACATCGCAAATAGAACAGGATCCAAAGGAGGGATTCGATGCCCAAAGTCAAAGATTGGACAATTTCGAAGGAACGTACGGGGAGAGATACTATCCATGAGGTGCTAAAGGAAAGCGGCAAGTGGTCTGATCTGGTACTGCATCAACAGCAACTCGATCGTCCATTTTGAACTGACGGTATCTTACACTACACCGTTTTTTACGAATTCTTTCCATTTGGATTTCCATTGGCATTCAAAAAATTAATCAACCAATAGGGAAAACCTTAATTTGGGAATTTAATTTGGAATTAAGTTGACAGTTCTTCCTAAGCAGAGGTGTTTTATAGATAGGTACTTAAAATTATTTTTATTGCTGCAGATATATCGTCGCGTCTATTGAATGATTATTTTTTTTTGTATTTTGAAACAACGACAAACGTTTCCGAGTTCAATACCTGGTTTGAGAAAGCAAACAGTTGCAAAGTAATGCTAGCTAAAGTAATAAGGGTGCATAGTAAAATACTTATTTACTTTGAATTACTAATTAACAGGTAGAAGACGAAATAAATGAATGAATGAATGATTTGATGGAGGAATGAAGCAATGAGCAAGAGCATGGCGCCTGTACACTGAGACAAGAGTGTACAAGGGGCAGTTTAATTGCAATATATTCTTATTAATGTGCCTCTCCTAAGCCTTCCCGCGGTCGAAATTGAAAGGAGACATTTGAACGCCCTGCTATGTCTGTGATGACAATATAGATATCACTGGAAATGAAGACGAGTGCCCAAATGGCTGAGCGTGAGTGAGTGAGTGAGTGAGTGAGTGAGTGAGTGAGTGAGTGAGTGAGTGAGTGAGTGAGTGAGTGAGTGAGTGAGTGAGTGAGTGAGTGAGTGAGTGAGTGAGCTTCACGGGTAAAACCTAGGCGGACAATCGGACACAATTGCTTTGCTGAGTCGTGGTTCAAGAGCTGATTGCGAAATAAGAACAGAAGGTCGCACATCCTACGTGATCGACGGATGGTGGTGGATGAGTAACGAGTGCTGGAAGTGAATTGATAAATGATGCTCTATGACGTCATAGATGGCGTGGATAGGAACATCAGTGGATGCGAATTACGAGGTCAAACCATCCTTGACACGTGGAGAGATCAAAATCGATTCCTGGTGGATGAAGAGGAAACATGAAAATTGTTTGGATTGAAGAATTGATTGAGTCTAAATGGATTGATTGAATTGAGTGATTGAGTATAAGAGAGATGGATTGAAAGAGTTATGGATATGTGTAGGGATTGATGAATAGATGGATTGATAGACGCTATAGACTGGATTGAAAGATGTAGATGGATGAATGGATGGATGGACGGACGGACGGATGGATGGACGGATGGATAGATGGACGGAGGGACGGATCGATTGGCGGGACTAGGGACAGATGTCTAATGTTTCAGCCGATAACAACCTGCCTACCTAAGAACTTCAACACTCTTTGTCCGTTCGAACTACATGAATCTTTGCACTTCTTCTATGCTAATTTAATTGAGCTTTCAATCATTATCATAATCATCATCGTCATCATAATCATCATCGTGGTCCACAGTTAAAGTTAATATGGTTACTACCTACTAATGTATTATCATATGAATTGGCCTACACATTGTTATAGAAGTCATCATCACCACCATCATCATCATCATCATCATTCGTCTTCGTCGTCATCACAACTATCATCATCATCATCATCATCGTTACCATCGTCGTCGTCGTCGTCATCACCATTATATGGTGTCAGATGTGGAGGGACCTTCATGGAAATTAAACGACGTATCCAATCCACGAATGCATCATTCAATTAACAGCTTAAATGCTTCAAAAAGTATTTCTTTGGAATTATTTTTTCCTTAATTTTCACTTTTAATTCAGAATTTTCATGCGGTTGTTATTCACCTTGACCATTCTTTCAGGATTAAGTAATAACTACGTAATAATTACATAACTATTTTATTAAATATTTAATATTTATGTAATAATTACATAAATATTTAATAAAATATTTGCTAATATATTCCAAATAAATATTTTATAAAAATTAAGTTTAATGGCTAAATGTCAATTGTTTTTATTTAAAAGTAATTCAATGTAATGTAATAATTTAAATATTATAATAATATAACTATTGAGTGAGTCAATGAGTTATTATTATTATTATTATATTAAAATAAATATTTTAAAAAGTATTAAATCTAAAGATTTTATAAATACCAGTCAAAACTCTCCAGTCGGTCATGAGAAAGGAGTAAATTAAATGAAAACTCAAAAACGTGGTAATAAAGAATTATATAATTAAATAATTAAAATAATAATAATACTCACAACAACAGTAACATAATAATAATTATTATTACAATTATTATTATAAAAACCGTAGCACAGTTAACCATCCCAAGTCGTCCTAACAACAGCGGCCAATTCTTACCAGACGGACATCAGAAAGGACTGAATAAAATGAGCATAAGGCTCAAAAACGGGGTAATAAAGCGACTAAAAAATAATAATAATAATAATAATAATAATTTGAAAAAGAAAAAAAGGTCTCAAATGACGTGAAATAATAATTATCATTATTATAATTATTATTATAATTATTGTTATAATTATATTTATTATTATTATATTAATAATAGTATTATTATTATTATTATTATTACAAATATTATTATAAAAACCGTAGCACAGTTAACCATCCCCAAGTCGTCCTAACAACAGCGACCAATTCTTAGCAGACGGACATTAGAAAGGCGCAAAAACGGGTGTCCATTTTTGATTCACAATCCTGTATGGCGGTCTCCTGTTCCAAGTCTGATAAGCAGTCAAACAATACACGTCATAATTCAACAGCACGACCGCCATTTTAATTATTGACGTCATCGCACGTGCTCCTTCCCTGCTTAGCAGAGCGATTATTAATACTTCCGGCCATGTTTTTGTCCCCCTTTTTCCAGGTCATTTGAGACCTTTTTTTTTTCTTTTACAAATTCTTTTATTTCTTTTATTTGTAATTTATTATTATTTTGTAATTTATTTTTTATGATAATCTTGGAAAATTACAAACTTGGAAAGCGTGGAAATATCAGTCGAAATATTTTTCAAATTAATTGATGAAATTAAATAAATATTTTATCAATCCAATGAAATGAAATCGAGTTTTTGTTTGCATATTTCTTATTTATATTTAATTTTTTTTATCTTTTTGTGAAATTTAAAGTTTATAAGAGAAATAATTTAATTTAAAATTAAAATTTTTAATACTAGCAAAAGTCATAAAAGAGATTTTAAAAAAACATGAGATGACTTATTTAGTGGACTGCCGATTAAGGGATTATTATTTATAATTATAATTATAATTATGATAATTTATAATTATAATATAATATTTCTAGATAAATACGCAAAATATTATTATAATAAGATGACAATTACTTTCACAATTACCCAATTATAACTCAATTAAAAACGCCCGAATCAATTCAAGGACGGAACAACAACAACAAAATAAACAACAAAATTCACATCGCAGGAGAGGTGCTGAGACCGAAAAAGAGTGGGGGACAACCGGAATAAATATATTACAATAAAAATATATTATAATAAGAATATATTATAATAAGAATATATTATAATTATATTATAGTTATATTATATAGAATATATTACAACAAGAATATATATTATAATAAGAATATATTATAATTATATTATAGTTATATTATATAGAATATATTACAACAAGAATATATATTATAATAAGAATATATTATAATTATATTATAGATATATTATATAGAATATATTTTAATAAGAATATATATTATAATAAGAATATATTATAATTATATTATAGATATATTGTATAGAATATATTTTAATAAGAATATATATTATAATAAGA
>CM067538.1:2267500-2277500 GCA_034509925.1 Hirudinaria manillensis
TTTCAATTTCGCCAAAGTCAGGATTCTTTGCAGAAGCAGGTTTTTTTTTTCGTTTTTCTGTTTTTACAATTTTTTTTTTTATTATTTCAAGCATCATCGACCGCGTGAGTTTTCGTGACAGCACTCATAACAAACCTCCTCTCGCCTCTATCACTCTCTCCACCATTCGGTGGTCTCCATCCTAGCAATGGCACTGGCCAATTCCCGGCTGACATTTTGCACCAGGTTGGTCTGCAACTGAAGACCAATAATAATCCTGTTAGCCATTGAATCCACATGTGGCTTCTCTGCCATTGTCGTCATTCCATTGTGTTCGGCATCCAACTCTGCTCCCATTTCTTTGGATCTTTCATTTCGCCGCGCTCCATCGTTCATCCACTAATCCATCAATCTGTCAGTCCATCCACTCATCCATAAATTTAGTCCGTCCATCTATTTCCTCTTTTTTTACGGGAGAGCAATTAAGGTGTCAGTAATTTTTAAAAGCCGCTTCCAGGACGATTGGGAATTGCCAGGTCGAACTGACAACGCTACCTGCAGTCTCCTGATAGCGTTGACCCGATTGAATCAATCGAGTGATTGAAAGCAATTTCAATCGTTGACGGCTTCAAACGAAATGCCGGGCGATAATTTCTTTTGCATTTCAACGAATTGATCGGATTATTTGAAAATCACTTCCATTAATTTCTGTCGACGGTTGTTTGCAAATGATCGAAGCGAACCGACCAATCAAAATGATTGAAACATATCTACCAATCACAATGATCGAAACTCTATAGACCAATCAAAGTTATTGAAATATATCAACCAATCAAAATGGATGGATTATATCAACAACCATCCAAAATGATTGGAATGTATCAACCAATCACAATGATCGAAACAAATGGACCAATCAAAGTGATTGAAATATATCAACCAATCAAACTGAATGGATTATATCAACAAATGATTGGAATGTATCAACCAATCAAAATGATTGGTACCTATCAATCAAACATATTAGAGTGATTGAAACGAATTCAACCGCTCAGGCCATAGAAATCAATTCCTCGATAATTCTATTTCCGTTACCAAAGACATTACAATGACATCGTCTTCAACCATAAAATACGATATCAATGATAATTATAATGTAATACCATGATAAAAGTAATAATAATAATAATTAAATAATTAATAATAGTAATTGTTATCAATATTAATAATATTATTAGTTATTGTTATTAATATCAATAACAATAAATCCTTCGACATTGTAAGACGTCATTATCAGGAGTCATTTAAATTAAATTATATTATATTAAATTATATTATATTAAAATATATTATATTGCAAATTATCTTTGAATTAAATTATTTTTTAAATTACTTTGAAATAATTTTTCAAATTATTTTCAAATTATATTTTAAATTATTTTCAGATTCATCTCATAAACAAATAAAATTGCAAAGAAGAAGAAGCAACACAAAAACGAAAAACAAATCCAGCCGAAAAAAAACAACATTCTGCCTGAAAAGGGGTCTCCAGTTTTGAAAGCATAACTCACCTTGTCATCGTCTGAATTCACTTTTAACCTTTCGCGGGCGTTCGCGGCTGTGCGTGCCCACATCCGGTGTGTGTGTGTGTGTGTGTGTGTGTGTGTGTGTGTGTGTGTGTGTGTGTGTGTGAGTGTGTGTGTGCTTTTGCTTTTGGTTGTAAAAAATGATTTTTAGTCCTGCAACTTATCAATCACATGCTTAAGTCTAGAGTATCAGAATCACGTGCATTTCTATTCAGTCACATGCATTCTGTAATTCACAGAATTTAGCTCGCAATAACATTGAAATACGACGTCATTAGCATAAAATAATATTGTTTTATGGGTTTTATCTTTAAAAACTGAACATTATTGTTTGATGTGTATTTATGGCCATACGTCGTAAAATCACA
Source organism: Hirudinaria manillensis (assembly GCA_034509925.1). Taxonomy (NCBI): domain Eukaryota; kingdom Metazoa; phylum Annelida; class Clitellata; order Hirudinida; family Hirudinidae; genus Hirudinaria; species Hirudinaria manillensis. Next base: position 2,269,434 of record CM067538.1, read on the forward strand.
TTCACAAACACGATTTCAAATCTACAACTGTGCTTCTACGCTAACAACCCACAAGCGCACATCTGATCGTGTTCAATCACACACACACACCCTCTCACATTCCACTCACGCACACAATCACATACAAGTTCAATCACTGAGGCATTCAATCCGACATTCAATCACGTTAAACAACACGCACAGCATTCAATCACGCATGGAATCAATCACACTCAATCACACACACACACGCACCATCTCACATTCATTCAATCACGCATGGAATCAATCACACTCAATCACACACACACGCACCATCTCACATTCATTCAATCACGCACGAAACGCAGAGTTGACCGCCCAGAACGGACGGCCGTTCATTTGAAACGGTCAAGCACGACTCGTAAACTTAAAGACCAATTCAGGACTTTTGACTTCCAGGTGCCCTCGAGATGGCGGGAAATTATTCGGGACCACCCACCTCGTCGACCTCTCTGTGACCTCTCGATGACCCGGGCACATGCCTCTGATCACGTGGCCACGAGCAGATTGATTCGCTTCATTGATCCGGAAGGACCGATTGACCAACCACGTCAATGCGTTGTCATCGGTTGTACGAATGGATGAGTGAGTGAGTGAGCGAATGAATGAATGAATAAATGAATGAATGAATGAATGAATGAATGAATGAATGAATGAATGACTGAATGATTGTGTGAACGAGTGAATTAATGAATTAATGTTTAAATGAAAGCGTGAATGAATATTTCAATGAATGAAGAGTGAATGAAGAGTGAATGATTGGATGAATGAATGAATGAATGAATGAATGTACGTGTTCTCGTACGTGTGCACGTGTAGTACACGCTTTTTAGGATGCTTCGTTTGCCCTGCTTGTCCGTTTCTTCGTCTGCTGGAATGCACCGTCGGTTGGTTCCACATTCATCAGATTTTTTTGAGCTCAAAGACGGAGATAACATTCGCTAGGGAGTTTCGCGTACGATTCTTGTGTCTGATGGACTCCATGAATTCACCGATGCATGGATTCACCGGTGCATGGATTCATCGGTGCATGGATTCGTGAATGCAACGGATTGTTCTTAGTTGTATTGATAGAAGAGCAAGCAAGTGCATTAATGAATTAATTAGGATTGGGGATGGAATGCTTCTATTGCTGGAATTAATATTACAAATAATAACATCAACAACAGTAACAACATCAATAATGGTAATAATAATAATAATAATAATAATAATAATAATATTAATATTAATAATAATATTAATAATAATAAGAATAATAATAATAAGAATAATAAGAATAATACTAAGAATAAGAATAAGAAGAAGAAAAAGAAGAAGATGCGTCATTGCTAATATGACCATTATTGTTTTCCGATACCAACGACGATAGAAACAAAACGGCACGACAAAGAATAACGGAGATGATGATGACGACGACGATGACGACGACGATGACGATGACGATGAGGATGACGATGACGATGATGATGATGATGATGATGATGATGATGATGATGATGATGATGATGATGATGATGATGATGATGATGATGATGATGATGATGATGATGATGATGATGATGATGATGATGATGATGATGATGATGATGATGATGATGATGATGATGATGATGATGATGATGATGATGATGATGATGATGATGATGATGATGATGATGATGATGATGATGATGATGATGATGATGATGATGATGATGATGATGATGATGATGATGATGATGATGATGATGATGATGATGATGATGATGATGATGATGATGATGATGATGATGATGATGATGATGATGAGGATGATGATGATGATGATGATGATGATGATGACGACGACGATGACGACGACGATGACGATGACGATGAGGATGACGATGACGATGATGATGATGATGATGATGATGACGTCGACAGCGAAGACGACGACGAGTTCGATGATGAGTGCACTGTAGGGTGAGAGTGGTGGAGTGTGGGTGGAGGAGATAAACTGTGTAGAGTTGTGTGTGGTCCCATCGTAGGCATCGGATTTAAATGAGATTCATCGATCAGTTGATGGAGTCGTCACGGGTGGTCTCCAATGCCACACACACGCAATCTCCAATCCTTCTGCTGACCCTTTTTCCTTTTCCACTTCTATGTTTCAATCCGTCCATCCATTTTTCCTTTCATCCATCCATCCATCAATCCATACATCCGTCCATCCATCCGACAAGGACAAATTTATCCTTCCACAAAGCACCCATTAAAGTCAAAATTTGCGATAAAACGTGAAATAATATTCTTCAGATTTCAGAAATACCAGGAAATTAAATTAAAAGGCTTAAAATAATAATAATAATAATAATAATAATAATAATAATAATAATAATAATAATAATAATAATAACATCTAATTAACATATATTTATTAACGTCCATCACAAGCATCTGAGTGATTACAGTAATAAGGTCAGGACCTTGAGAACCCGTGACGTCATTTTTGAAATGCGGTGACGTAATAAGCACAGATTACGTCATAATTATGCTTTCAGATTTTATTTATTTATGTTTTTATTTATTTATTTATGTTTTTATTTATTTTTTTATTTAAAATCAATTTAATGTGTAACATAGTTAAATATAAATGTTTAAAATTTAATATTCGAGTTAATAAATTAATTTGCGACAATATAAAACCGTATTAAAACTAAAGCTAGATTTCCAGATTTTTAATTTTAAATAAAAAATATTAATTTTTTAAATATTTAAATTTAAATAAAAAAATAAGCGTCGACATGTGGAAGCAGCCATGTTGTTCCCGCCAGGCTGTGCAAGGTGCGTGCGATTGGAAAACATTGTTACGTCATCGAACGACTTAGTGACGTCAGACCGGCCGGTCACGTGAATGTCGTGGGTTGACATTTATTACAATCACTGATGACGTAATCGCCATTGCCACCATCATCATCGTCGTCGTCGTCATCACCATTGCCATCACCATCGTCGTCATCACCATCATCGTCGTCGTCGTCATCATCTTCATCGCCATCGTCATCGTCATCATGACTAACCTGTCTATTATGACCGGATCAGATGGTGTTTCGTTTCTGTTGCCGCAACTCTTCTTGTCGCAACATCGACTTTAAGAGGAATTAAAAATATTTTTTAAAAAAATAAAAAATAAAATATTTAAAAAAAAAAATAAAATAAAATATTTTCATCAATAATTCAGTTTACAATTTGACGAAATTGAAATTAAAATTCAGTAATGAATATTGAATAACCTAAAAAAAAAACAACTAAAAAAAAATAAAGGCTCTATTGGCCAATCAGGTCAATCAGGTCAATCGGCATGACCTAATTCATAATTAATTTCATATTAAATTACATAATTATATTATCGTTTAATAATTTAAAAAAAAACAAGAACAACTGCACAACGAGATGAAATTGAATCATGCTCATTATAATTCAAAGTCATGAATATTGATGAGCACTTGATACCTGCACATGATTTCGTGCGTCAGAAGCACTCGGCACATCTCCGGATTCTTGTCCTGGCCTTCGTATACGATGACCTGGTTTAAAAGAACGCCATTGGTTCACGTTAATCAATCTGACCCCATCTAAGGTCAAGTTACACGTGAGGTCAAATGAATGAATGAATGAATGAATGAATGAATGAATGAATGAATGAATGAATGAATGAATGAATGAATGAATGAATGAATGAATGAAGGCGTCCTCAAATATTCAACTGACGACTAAACTTTTCATAATTCTCGAGCGATTAATTATTCATGAATCTGACTTCCTTTTTTATCACGTGACCTGGCCATGTGATCATGGGACGTTTGGCCCCGCCCACTTTCTTTGATCGTGCCTAGTTAGGGAATGAGAGTGTGCGCCTTACAAGGATTTATGGCAAATTAATGGCATTTCCTAATGGGCTGCTGAAGAAATTGCAAGTAGGAGGTGGGTATGAAGATGGATGGATGGGTGGATGGACGGAAGGACGGATGGATGACGGAGTGACGGATGGAGGGAGATGGATCGATGGATGGATGTATGGACGGGTGGATGGACGGAAGGACGGATGGATGACGGAGCGACGGATGGAGAGAGATGGATGGATGTATGGATGGGTTAACGGATGGATGGACGGCTGAACGGCTGAATTATTGAATGGATGCATTGTTATTGATAGTCATCGATGGTTGGTCAATAATGCAAATGAAGAATTGATGCGTTTTCTCTCACAAGTAATGGAATGTTGCCGATGATGATGATGATGATGATGATGATGATAATGATGATGATGACGATGCCGATGATGATAATGGTGTCGACGATGGCTTTGGATGATATAACCTAGAATTGGAGAATGCTTGTTTGTAAAAATTTCGATGGCGTCCATTAAAAACAATAATTGTTTTTTTAATTATTAAAAATTAATTATTTATAATCACAATGTTTATTAATACGTTTATAAGGTTAACATTTAATTTATCGTTCGGAGACATAAATTTAATTATCTATTCAATGCAGCAATACAACCAAAATGGCCAACAGAACCATTGAGAAGACGATACGTAAAAAAAGCAACAAAAAGCAAGAAAAACACAGAAAAATACAGAGAGAAATACAGAGAAAAAATAAATAGAAAAGCAGAGTCGTAGATAGAAAGAGTGATACGTTTAGAAGTCCTTCAGAGGTTTAATTTGCCTCCATCGAGAGTTCGACTGCAGGACAACAAGGAGAAGAGGATTTAAGATGGACAAAAGAAGTTGTCCAAGCGTGGAGATGAAACGAAAGCAAAGAACAAGGAAACGGAAACGATGCAAAGAACTGTTAGCTCGCCAGAGAGCGATAATTAATGGAGACGTTCCGATGGCTTCAGTCGTCCAGCGGTTCTTTGGTGTGACGTTTACTATTCCTTGTTCTTTGGTCGTGTCGGAGATCTCTAGTTTAACTTTAACTTCAGATTCTTTTAGATGTTTGTTTATTTGTTTATTTATTTTTTTATTTTTTTCCAGGATTTTTGTTTTCCGGTCGTGAAAAATTTTCGATCACTTTTTTTGTCCGAATTTGCTGCAATTTAAAAAAAAATTTTTTTACCTTTCTATTTGGCTGTGGTGAAATGAGATTAGATTTATGATATTAGATTATTATTATTATTAAATATTTATTAACTCATTCTAGCTGGGCTTTAAAGATTGCTTAAAATATGTATATTTATGGTGACGATGATGATGATGAAGTTCATATTGATATTGATATTGACGATAATAATGACGCTGTCATCATGATTGATATTGGTCATAAAGGTGATGATAATGAATTTGTTATTGATGTGATGATGATTATGTTATATATATATATATATATATATATATATCGTTCGTGATAACGATGCTGGTTTTGATAATGATGACGATGGGTGGATGGATGAGCGGATGGCCTGCTCATGTTGTGAGTGGAAATGTATTAAAAATGCATTAGTTGCCATCTCACGTCATCACCGCGATGGTCTTGATAATGATGATGATTGTGAAGACAATAAATGTTTTGGGTTACTCAACATTTCAATTTTTATTTGATTAATTTAAATGCATCTGCGACTTATTAATAAATGCACTCACTCACTCACTCACTCACTCACTCACTCACTCACTCACTCACTCACTCACTCACTCACTCACTCACTCACTCACTCACTCACTCACTCACTCACTCACTCACTCACTCACTCACTCACTCACTCACTCACTCACTCACTCACTCACTCACTCACTCACTCACTCACTCACTCACTCACTCACTCACTCACTCACTCACTCACTCACTCACTCACTCACTCACTCACTCACTCACTCACTCACTCACTCACTCACTCACTCACTCACTCACTCACTCACTCACTCACTCACTCACTCACTCACTCACTCACTCACTCACTCACTCACTCACTCACTCACTCACTCACTCACTCACACACTCACTCACTCACTCACACACTCACTCACTCACTCACTCACTCACTCACTCACTCACTCACTCACTCACTCACTCACTCACTCACTCACTCACTCACTCACTCACTCACTCACTCACTCACTCACTCACTCACTCACTCACTCACTCACTCACTCACTCACTCACTCACTCACTCACTCACTCACTCACTCACTCACTCACTCACTCACTCACTCACTCACTCACTCACTCACTCACTCACTCACTCACTCACTCACTCACTCACTCACTCACTCACTCACTCACTCACTCACTCACTCACTCACTCACTCACTCACTCATTAATTCACTCACAAGAAATGGGCGGCATCGTACAAGAACCATCTGTCGCCACCTCTGGTTTGTTGTGTCCACGTCATGTTATGTATTATTTACAGACCTTCACTCATTCACTCACCATCTCTCACTCTCTACATTCCTCTGTTTTCTGCTCGTCTATCCGTCTGAGTGCAATGATGTTTATGACCGGGATGATGATGATGACGACGATGATGACGATATTGGCAGTGACGTTGATGATGATAATGATTATGGCGATGACGACGACGAGTGTGGTCACTATGGTGGCGATGGTAATGATTCTGAACTTTCACAATTGGTTTATTTAAAGAAAAAACACAATGCAACGACAATGGGATAGTTGCTGTATCCTTTGTTTGTGTTGTTTGTATTGTTGGAATGCGTGCAATTGGATTGGTTGGTGAGCGTCTGATTGACTACTTGATTGACTTTTTGATTGATTTCAAGTCGTACATCAATCACAGCCGACATCTCTTCCGCCTTGAATGACCTATTACACGCTCTTAAAAACAGCACCGCTGTAAAATCGTTTTCATCATCTTAGAGGTCAAAAGTTCACGATTCCCGGGTATCCATGGTTCCGTGTTGGCGTCGTCGGAGATCCGGGCCATTTATAGAAGGTTTTTGTTTATGTTTACAAATCGTTTTGACAGGTGTTCTAGCGGAGAGCGTGGGGGGTGGTGTGGAATTCCCAAAAGATTCGAATTGATGTCCCTCGATGCTTTCGTTTCGTGTTGGAAACGATGATGATGATGATGACGACGCTACGACAATGAAACCATGTTGGCGATGATGATAATGATGATGATGAGGATGATGAGGACGACGACGACGAAGAAGACGACATCAGTCACTTAATAATTCATGAGGTCATCAATATGAATGAGATGATGTTCCATTGCCTTGTACGTACGTACAGTATCGTGTACCGATGTGACGATGTGACTTAAGTGATGATGATAATGATGCTTTTCCATGCTGTCGCTACTGGTGGTGATGATAATGATGATGATGACTCTGGTGGTGATGATAACGACTACTGTGAAAGGTGATGACGATGACAATGATTGTGATGACGATGACGATGATGATGACGTCTAACCTGTTTACTGGATGAATCAATTAGCCTGACGTATAAGTCCTGCTCTTGCCTGATGCCATTGGAGTACAGAAGTTGGAGTCGATAGTGGATGCCGTTGTTCGTTTTTTGTCCATCATTCTCCTGTGGAGACGAGAAATTATGATTTCAATTATAATTACGATCATAATTATAATGACTTGTATCATAATGATGACGCCGACGATGACGACGACGAGGACGACGATGATGGTGATGGAAATACCGTCTCTGCGAAGTTAATTCGACATTAAATATTTTATGCATTTTTTGCGATCGTCTAAAACCGAATAAAAAAATGTAAAACATCGCGTTTAAAATGCAAAAAATAAAATAAAAGTTGAATTAAATAATTTAAAAATTAAAGTTAAATTAAATAATAATAATTTACCACTTAAAAATAATTTATTCATCTGGACGTAAAGGATTTAATACATCAATGATACATACTGACTGTAATTATTTTTATAAATTTACATTATGGTTAACAAATAACAATAATATTCAAATATAATAATAATAATAATAATAATATATCATTAATAATATAATATTATTATTATCAAATATAATAATATTATTATCAAATATAATCATATTATTATCAAATATAATAATAT
>CM067538.1:2280000-2362500 GCA_034509925.1 Hirudinaria manillensis
GACATGGTTTTCATCGTGTTTATGAGTTTCTATTGGTCCTGAAATATCCAATGGAACTCAGTGAACTCTTGGATCTTCGATTATTTTAAATTAAAGATATGTTTATATATGTATATACGTTGATAATTTGAACAATAAAAAAGAATTAAAGGGAGAAAAACAAAGTATTAATTAATAATTAAACAAAATATAATTATTTAAATGTTATGTTAAATATTTAAATGTTTCCATGAAACTTTAAGACAAGAAATAGTAATTTAAATGCATTTATATTCTCAATATTTGAGTCCTCATGGTCACGATGACTTTGTTGAATTAAGAATTATGTTTCACATAATTTCACAAAAACATTGCTCATAAAATAAATAAAACTTAATACTATAAACCGTAAAATAAAAGATTATAAAAATTAAATAAAATTAAACCCTGCATGGATTTCCAGCTATTAAATCCACCTTCCTTCTCCAACCGATAAACCCACCTCGTAACGAACGGTTACTCCGTAAAGCAATGTAACATATTTGCGATTACAGCCTAATTACAGCCTAATTTGTAAACTACAATTACGAATCTTTTGTCCACGACAGTAACTCCAGCAGGAAATGTTGAGAAATCGATAGAAAAAGTCGTGAACAGCAACGGATTCGGTCTTCATCTCGTCCGAGTCGTATCAATACCTGACCTGGCATTGAATTTTCCAAGGATTTCTACCACCAGTCACCTCTCTCCATTCGAGTCATCATCTCGCTCCTCCACTCGTCCCTTCTCTCACTCTCACTCCTTCACTCGCAATTTCAATCGCTCTCACTCCTAGGCTCCGACTTCCAATTCTTTGTTCTAATTTCGCATCGAAAAAAAGTCATTTGATTCTTGATTGGCGATGATTTCAATCACCAACCAGATAAATTCAAGCCGATTGAAATTGAAATTGGCCCCGATGTTCTTACTTGCTTCTTAATTAGAAAATTATGACGAGATTAATGAATAATTAATTAACCACAATTGCGAACCAATAGAATCTCCCTTGAACCGTTGAACGTGAAGAGACGATGAAAGAGACAAACAAGCAGCAAAACTCAGGCACACCTTCACAAAGACTGAGTGTGAAGTTTAAATTTTCGTACGTTTTTCCGTCCCAGCGGTGACGTGGGCGGGGCAACAGCGATTCCCAAGTGGACTCAACTCTAAAAATGGGCGGAGTGTTTTGAATAGAGCGACCAATCATATTGCGTCGGCGAAGTGGATTTCATTGATGAATTGGAAAGTGGGCGGTGCTAATCACGGCTCGACGCCACGCCCACGTCAATTCTCCCGCCCAATCGTTAATCGTCACGTGATCGGCCAGGCGTAGGTTCGGCGTTGTTATTGTTGCTATGAATTTTTTCTGCTTTTGATTCATGAAAGATTTTACGGCCCCAACCACGCACGTTCATTGGTTGATATTTTTAGCTTCGATTTTCTGAAATATTCATCAAGTAGCGATGGAACTGCAACATATTTTTTGGCGCCAATAAAACTTACATTAAGAGATCCACTCCAACTATTAAGCCCGTTATAAAGCCATAATCCCAGCCATCGCCACCTTCTTCCGTATCGACGCCGTAATAATAGCAATAATAATAATAATAATAATAATAATAATAATAATAATAATAATAATAATATTAATAATAATAATAATAATATTAATAATAATATTAATAACAATAATAATAATGATAATAATATTAATAATAATAATAATAATAATAATAATAATAATAATAATAATAATAATAATAATAATAATAATAATAACAATAATAATAATGATAATAATATTAATAACAATAATATAATTGTATTTTATTAATATATTGACGATGCATAGCCGTTTCATATTATGTATATATTATCATCATTATTTTATCAAATAAACATTCATATAAATATTAATTAAACTTTCTTTTATTTAATCTGACTTTCTAAATTATAACCAAATTAATTCCAAATCATTATAATTTGTACGCGTAATTTTCATAAATCGCATGGCCGATACCATTGGTTGGTTACGCTTCAGTGATTGGATATTCTCCAATAACTCAAGCATGGCCTCATGTTCTGTCAACCGGAAACCCATTAAACCTAAGATTGGTCTTCGAGACTTTTGTTTTTAATTCGCCAGCAGAAATGTCGTCAAGACAACGATTTAATGCAATTTCAGAAATTAATAAATAAACCTATTGTAGCAAAAATATTTATTTTAGAAAATATATGCTTTTACTGATGTAAATATCTGGTTTTAATCTTTAATAAATTTAAACAAAGGCCATATTTTAGAGTTATTCTTGTGCCTTATTCTTGCCGCTCGGCTGACAATTGACAGTTGCTGAAACAAGAAACTATTCGTGTATATCCACCTGGCGACTGATTTAAATTTATAAATGGACGATTTTTGGTTCATTGTTTTTTTTTTTAAATTTTGATTTTCATTTAGTTTATTTATTTTCAAAACATTTGTTGTCGAAGCATTGGAAAATAGAAAATAAAATATTATAATGAATGGTTATCAATCATTGTATATCCACCTCTGATTGCGCAATATTATACAAATTATATGCATAGCAAGGCACAGAAGGGGACCACTTTTCACTTTTGATTAATAAATTTTGGAAAAGACGACGTATATCATTACTATTTTTAAGTTCCACTTGAAAATCTTTAAAAATCAGAACATGATTTAGTATGATACTTTCGGAGTGGCGTTCATCTCAAGAAGATGTTTGAGGAAGACGAAGAAGACGAAGATGAGGAAGAGGAGGAGGAAGATGAAGAAACGGAAGAATCGATGAAAGAGAAAAAAGGAACCCTAATGAAAATCTAGGATCGCATCGGAAGTGCGCCGGAGTGCAAGGCGATAATTTCCACGGCTTTGCTTTTGCTCGTCTTGAAGGATTTACAGTTCTTTTATGAAGGAATCTTGTTCATTATTTTGTTATTTATTGGCACTCAAATTGATATCCATTGTATGCACCTGTTGAGTCCTGATAATGATGCTCGTGGAAAATTTTATTTTTATGTAGAATATATATTATAATTATTACAATATTATATATATTATAATTATAAATATTGAATATTTTAAAAATTAAATTTCGTAAATTAACGAGCTTACAAATGTATATATTTGGTCTTCCATCTAGCGAATATTTTTAGAAGCAACGTATTTTTTTTTATGAAATATTTTTCAATTCCACAGAAATTAAGTTAATTGTAGAAAATCATAAGTTAATGTTATTAAAGCAAATCATCCAAGAGTAAAATATCAATTGTTGTATCTAGTCACACGAGACTGTTTGCACTTAAGTACGCTAGAAGTTGATACTCTTGACGAGCGCCCATCAGGAACCCTCGAAGAGGTAGCCCCATCCACAAACGTTTCGGCCCTTGAAACCTCTGACTTTCTCCGGGGCCGGGCCGCACCCGCTGACCAGACTGGTATTCCTGTAGGTCACGTCTTCTGAAAACCTACTTTTCCCCTCTCTCTTGCTTCTTACCATAGCACCACTCACCGTCTCACACGAGACCTCCGTCATACCACATGTACATTTACGTACAAACCTCGTGTACAACTATGTGCCTGCAAAAACATTTAATAAAATAACGAGTTAAAGAAGATAAAACAACTCAAAGTTTGATACACCTCTGAGATACACGCATTTTTTAAAGTTATTATTATTGTTCTTATGGTAGTTCAGAATTCTTACCTTACGTTCTTTTTGGAACCACTTACCGAATCAATTACATATTATAAAATCTTAAATTAATTTGGTGATTTTATACTAAATATCACAAACTGGTGTAATTGATTACGTAATAACATCCACAAGGGAATTAAAACAATTGCGCCGCCCGGGAATCGAACCCGGGTCGCGAGAATGGGAATCTCGCATGATACCATTACACCAGCGGCGCACACGGAGGCCCCGAGTCCAGTCACTTACTGGACATTGCTTGAAAGTACTTTTAAAACTATTCCGTTTTAGGCAGCACATTATCCTATGTACCTATGACGAAGGTCTACACTAATGCTATGAAAATGATTATTTATTAACACTACATTGAAAATTATGACTAAAGTTAACTTAAATTAAGTTAAATTACTAATTTTCGTTTGTTTTCATTAACGCAGTCAGTCAATCTTCTGACATCTAGCGATGCAATTAGAAATCACGATTCTCCATGTCAATTAATCTTTCTTATTTATTCTTCTTTCTTCCTATCATATGACTCCGAAACGTCATTAAAAGGATGGATTTGCCATTTCCTTGGATGGATTTGAATTAATATTCATGAATTTCTGTTTACATGTCTTTGTAAACTCTTCATTATTCAAACAAATCTTCTATTACTTAATCCAACGAACGGATTTGTAGCGCTTCTAAAGGGGAGCGATAGAACACAATAGAAGCTTTTTGCTCACTCCATATTAATATAAGTTAACATAAAATTATTAACGCATTAACATAATTTAAAATCTAATAAAGTTAAGTAGGAGTAAAATTTCATTTACTTGTATCTGTAAATGCATCCTCAAATTATAGTCAGTACATCTAAGTACGTCTAATGTACAAATCTTACGCATAAAAACTATATAATTATGAATTTGACTAAATTCACTGAATCGCAATTGATTCACACAACGAATTGAAGAGTATAAAAGAACTCAAAGTATCAAAGAAACAACCCTGAAATGCAGACAGTTTGTCATTATAAAAAATAAAAACATTCTACATTCTATTGTCGACATAGCCAATAGATTTTTTGGGACCTGCTTGCTGCCTTCATTCTTCTAGTTCTTTGTGGAGCGATCCGCCTGCTGCCTTGTTACGGATCCGGTTTCATGTAAATTTCTAATTATTTAGTTTTATTCAGTTTTATTAAGTCTGCATCGAAAGAGAAAATGAAGAATAACTCCAAAGTTTAAATGTTTGACATGCAGTCTTGAATGAACCGATCGATTTTGTTAAATATTTTAAAATTCATAAATAAATCGTGGGTGGTTGCAATCAAAACGCGTGCGCCGCCCGGGAATCGAACCCGGGTCGCGAGAATGGGAATCTCGCATGATACCATTACACCAGCGGCGCGCACGGCGCGGGTTGTTTAAAGTTTTGTACTAATAGCATTTTGGATGAAATCTACAATATCAATAAATGCATCCTCAAATTATAAGCCAGTCATAAAAAATTCAAGTCTATGAAAACAAAACTGTTACAAATCAATAAAAAAAAGTGGTATGTTAATCAAAACCAGTCACAATAACCAGTGATTATTGACCACATAAAGTAGACTCAAAGCAAACTCAAAGCAATGCTTATTGAAGGGCAATCCATGCATCTTAAGCTACTCAATGTCAGCATTCTACCTAATGTCATTCTTTTCATGTTTTAGGACAATTAAAATTCACTTAGGTCACATAAAATTTTATTCAGGAAATTCTTGCAATGTAACATCAATTCTAAGCTAACAAAATTAACAAATCCCAAGCCAAACTCAAAAATCCAAATGTACTCTGGTCGATGAAAATAAGAATTTTATTGTCAATAAATTCTGAGCATAAATAAACTTTTAATAAGTAAAACTACTTGAAACATCGGCAAGTTGATCATTAGTCCGAATCGTAGTTATCCTTGTAGAGCCTACGTAGCTTGGTCCTCTTGTTTTTGTTGAAATGCTTTTTGGACAACATCTGTTCTTGAGCCAATGCTTTCTTGTCTATGGATCTCTGAAACGTCTCAAACTTTTTCTGGTTGACAAAGTCCACCATTCCCTTGGGCATTTTGGCTTTCTTCGTGGCCTCTACTTCTTCGGGGGACATGAAGACTTCGATGTTGTCCGGCACGGGCGGCCTCGATCCGTAGTCTTCTTCGTCAACGTCGGGCGGGCTGCAGCAGTAGCAGAGTTTTCCATTCACGTAGTCTTTCAAAATAATTCTGGCGGCTCTCGAAGTGTCGGGAACCCCCTTGTGAGTCATGAAGCCCCTGACCTTGGCGTAAGCTTTGAGGAGTCGATAGGCGTCTGGCGAGTCCCCGGGCAGCTCGTCTTCTACAAGGTTCAGAATGATGCCGTAGGTGTGTTCCAGCAATTTCCTCGGGATGTTTTTGCAAACCAGAGCCACGGGAGGCAAGTGGTCCTGCATTTGATCGATGGGAAGAATTCCGTTGGTGATCATGTCGGCTTTTGACGAAACGAAATTTGGCATGACGAGACCAGGACAGTCGCAGAGAAGCAGCCATTCGTCGATGAAGATGGTCTGGAAGTGCTTGGTCTTTCCCGGAGTCGAACTCGTGGCGGCTTGGTAATGTTTTGACTTTGACTCGGACACCACCCTTTCTTTCAGCAGCGCGTTGAGAGTCGAACTTTTTCCGACATTCGGGTATCCGATCAGTCCGACGGTAAGGAGTTCCTCTTCGCCCTTCAATTTCCTCCCTAAATCCCTGAAGCATTCCAACAATTGTGTCCTGCTCAGCACCGAAGTATCAGTGGTTTCGTTTTGCTCTTCTTCAGATTCTTCTAATTCATTCAAAGCTGAGAAGAAATAAATTGTCAGATCCTGGTCCTTGAAATAATCCAACCAATGTCTCCTTTGGGATTCGGTCAGGAAATCGGCTTTGTTTACGAGAATGACGTTCATTTTGTTGGCATCCACTTCTTTCACATAAGCCTCGAGATCCTCACATCGAAACAGCAGTGGATTTCTGGCGTCTACTATTTGAACCACGATGTCACTCCTTTCAATAACCCTCCACAACTGCCTCCAAAATTCTAAGTTCCTTTCATAAGGTGTGATGATTATCCCTTCTGTTTCTCCCAAAATGCTCAAAGAATGGCGCCATTCAAGGAATGCTTGTCTTTCCATTTCGTCCAATTCTTGTGGTGTCGTTGAAGCATCCCAAGCAGGTCTTCTTGGAACCCTCAATGAAGACCGATGTTCCATTTGAATCTTGGCATTCCTTTCAATCTCTTCAGCTGAAGGAACCAACTCATCCGATGTTATTATGTTGACATCTCGTCGCTCGGCATTAAATTGAGTTTCTGCCATTTGAGCACTGTAAAGGAAATCTTCCAAAGTGCTTTGCTCCGTTACCGATTTGAAGTTAACTTTATTGAAGTCGGCCCCATCATTTAATTCCGTAGTATGAAGAAATGAAGACTTTACATTTTGTCTCTTATTACCAAATCTATCTCTAATTAAAGCCTTCCCTAATGTGCTTTTGGGTGGCATTATCAAGCAATTCCAATAAAACACGATAATAAAACAACGGGAAGCACGAGACGTAGACCTTGCTCGAATATAAACAAACTAAAAGTTAATTTATCTCTTCATAGGATAAAAATATTTTTATATCCGTTAATAGTTTTATTTATTAACACTCAAAATAACTTTTTATTTAAATCTATAAATGTTTTGGTATCATTCGACATATTACAGAATAAGGAATTATAAGTCAGATTTAATTAAATATAATATATGCTATAGTGACATTTCTTTCTGGTTTGTAGGAGATCTAAAAATTTTTAAATTTCATATATTTTAAATGTAAAATTGTATCCCATTCTTCTATAATCATCGCATAGCATATATCATACATGAATTGTAATTTTAATATTCTCTTGGGGTTCAGGCCCTAAGCCGGGGATATTCTAATAGGTAAAGGTTGTCTTTGGAAACGAAGACGTCCATTGCTCCTCCCATCGAGGTACGCTCCCTCTCGTCTGAGGCGAGTTATCTTTTTATCAAGTCAAAGATGACTTCTAATACGAGACTAGGATTAACCTCCATTGCTTTAAAAATTTATTCAAATTCGGCATTTAGTAAATAAAAGTTCGATGAATAAAAACATACGCTTTAAGTTCATTACACATTTATCATTTTACTTTGGAATTTATTGTTATTAAGATCAGTTTGGTTTAAAATTCTTAATGTCTTTTTTTGTATTGTCATCCTTACATATTTCTAAATAGAGCTCCTATATTAAATTTTATCTTTCTTGATTAGATTGAGTTAGGCGGTTTCAATAAAGTCACGTTTAAGTATCAATTGATGTTTTTTTTATGAGGCATTCGTCATGAGAGACTATGTTGTAATCGCTCCAGAAATTTCTGCTTATTTTTAACCCAATTAATCTTTTGCTTGTGCTTCCTTTTTTTCATTTGATTGTCAAGCTTTGAATCTAGATAATTGAAAAGAAACAAAGTCAGTTGTCTTTTAAGAAGCCTGCCAGAGTTGATTATGTAATCCACATGATTTGTTTCATTAGCGGAAATTGGAAATGGAACGACATTTCCTTTTAAATATGACATAATTTTACTCCGTCCAATTGAAGTATCGTTTTGGATGTTTTGCCGTGATACGAAACTCGAAGTAGTTGATGCAACCATCGCATGTTTAAGATTCTGCTGCACATTTGGCTGCGATTTGTGGCCATAAATTATGGAACTCCCGTAACCTCTAAATATAAAATGTTTAAATTAACAGAATTAGACGGTGAAATTTTAAAATCTCACAATTTCACAACTCCTGCAACAAGAAGGCAATCGACAAATATGAAGAACTCCATAATTTTAAGCTATCAACTTTTTTATTTCAAGTCTTGACGTAATCAGTGAATCAATGGAATAAATATTTCAAGATTTATTCCACCAAATATAATTTTTAGTCCTTAACAACAAAATAATGTTTATTAAGTCCAATTAATTACTCCTCGACCCACCCTAAAAAGAAACAATTTGTATGAATTAGGTTCGGTGCCTATCTTTGCATTATTAAAGCGATTTTTGTTGAAGGTGAGAAAATATTATCAAACAAAATAGCTTAGTATTTATCAAAAATATTATTAATAATCAAACCTTTAAGTAGCATAAACTTTTAAAAGAAATATAAAATCGGTTGCATTTCATTCAGTTCGATAAACAACAGAACAAAATATTTCTTAGAAAAATTATTATTTATTTAAAACTATCTTAGGATATAATTAAAGTCAAAATTAATAACCTAAATTATTTCATAACAATTTATTTGAAAGCTACAACTTTGTAGACAGACGGCAAATGTCGTTTCAACATGGACGAGTCGCGGGCGGTTTGCATTCGAATTTTTGATCGCAAATTTGTTTTATGTTTTGTCTAGACGTTCTGATTAATCGGTTACTGACTGGTTATAAAAGACACTCCAGTAGTTGAATTTCTTGTCAGTGCGAAACTGTCGCGAAATGTCGGGTTTATCGACATTTGTCTCGATTATTTCCATGTTCACGTTTACCACAGTCTCCTCTATGCAAAGTTAGTCGATTTGTTAATTTGGTCAAAAGACTGATATTTAGATTTAGGTTGAAATGCATTCTTTCGAATTTTACGTTTAGTTCATGGATCGCAGTTTTTGGGCTGCTACAGAGAAGGGCTGGACGTGGCCAGTAGAGATTTGTTGTATGATGTTAGGAATAACTTTGAGGATTGTGCATCATACTGCATTCGCCATGATTCCTTAGTCTTTGGGATGACAGTCAGTTTACATGCTAAAATCATGTGGTTAATAATCATGGAGCTATAAAATATCGAATTGTAAATGGAGCAAAGCACATTACGCTATGATAATTACGTTTTAGTTTTAAATAGTAATATTCATTTCCCAATTTCTTAGCTTTATGTTTTGATTTTTATAAACTTACTTACTTAAGAAGACTTAAGACAGTCGACGAGATCATGAAGAAGGCTTATTTATTCTGCTTAAAAATGGTTGTCTAAAAATCAGAAACCGAAAACAATCGCTTCTGTTTTATTCATTTGAAAAATAGACATTTAATATTGATGAAGCATTTCTAAGTCCTTATCGTTATTTATAACAAATTTTAAATAAATAACTTTAAATAAGGATGACGGGTCGTGTGCTTGTCAACTTGCATCTTACGACATGTACGACGGATTCATTAAGGATTGGTGTCGCAATCCTTGCCAGGGCAGCTCCACTTATTCGGAAGAATATTCATGTGGGGGTGGCGTTATTTTTATGAGCTACTACAGAGGTTAACCATCAACTATTTGTCTTATTACAAAGCCTTATGTGTCCACATTAACCATCTTCAATAACTTTCTATAACCGATTATTTCAAATCAACATATCTAAGTGAAAATTTGGTCATGCTTTGTATATCGGAAAGCATTCCCAAGAGAATGTAACACTGCGTTATGATGGTATGATGGATAATCATCCTATTTATATATCAAATTGGCAAAGTGTCTGTCTAGATTTGCAAAATTTAATTTTAGTCTGTCCCCCATTTACGTATGGCATGCAGTGTGAAAATTTCTGCATGTGTGCCTCCTCTGTTTGCCACGGCATAAGCGGTATTTGCTACAAGAAGGGATGTCTCGACCCTGCCACGGACACCTCGACGAGCGATGATTATTCCTTTTGCCCGACAATGTGTGGGTCCATTTGAAATGTTTCCTTTCTCATCGGCACTTTTTTTTTCTCGAGTTTTTCTTTGCTTACAAGAATTAATTTTTCAAGTTACTTAAGCAAATATTAAATTATTAATTCGATATTAAATCATTAACCTTTGATTGAAATTGCTTAAAAAATAGATTGCGAGAGATTGAACGGTGGTTGTAAAACGATGTGCCAAGGGTCTCCCACCTTAGCAACTTTTGTGAATTGCTCTTGCGATACGGGCTTTGAGTTCAGCTTGCTGAGATTGTCGTGCGAAGGTTAACATATTTATTTTACAAATATTTTGTTTATTTTTCTTACAAATAGAAGGGCTTACTGGTCGCTGGCAGTGCCCAGAGTGTTTTGAGAGTATTTTTTTTTAGCTCGAATCCTAATTAAGCTAAACGGCTAACGTACCAACATGTAACTAACGGGGTAATAAGGTTCTGACAACCTTTTGATCGAAATATTTGGTTTTAGATATCAACGAATGTGCCAATCCTATGACGAGAGACTGCGATGTTTGTATAAATACTCAGGGAAGCTTCGAATGTTTCTGCCACCCACCAAAAACCCTTTACACGATTTCTGGAAAATCCATTTGCCAACGTTAGTAAACTAATCGATCCTTAACGCCAAACAAAGCAGTGGCGACCCTCTCGACCTGTTCTAACGCCATGTTCGTTATGGGGGGAGCGTGTCTTCTTCGTTAAACTGGGTATCCCACATTGGAGCCCACAGATAGCTTTACTTGCGACACTACTATTTCCTGTTTTTTTTGCTTCCAAAGTCTTTTTCTTGGGATTGGTTCAAGTCATCAGTTACCGATTTGTTTGTCTAATCTTGTTGCCATCTTGTTAAACGAAGTAAATTATATGCTATTATTTTGCAGCCCCTCAGCTTTTCGATGACGTGTGTAGTAGCTGCACTAAGGACAAGGTATGCGAAATAGTCGGTATCCAACCAACGTGCGTCTGTCCGCACGGCCTGATTTCGACCCCGGACGGCGACAGATGCTACCGTTAGTGTCCAAGTATATGCAGTAGAATTTCAGAATTTCCTTGACCCAATTTTAATCATTTCACGATTCTTCACGAGCGAAGACAGGATAAGATGCATAGATCTCGACTATTGTCATATCTGCGATATCGAAGTGGACTACATATCGTGTAGGTGCCGCACAGGATACGCCCTCCATGACCACTACGTGTGCCTGGGTCAGCGTCCTCCACAGATTGTTGTTCTCATGATTCAGTGCATCATTTTAATGTTTTATTATAAATAATTATTATAATTATTCATCTCGTCTGTAATTCAAATAATTACATAACAATGTGTGAGAGTAACAACTTATGTTATACATTTAAAATTTTATGAATAATATTATTATGAATTATACTTGTTAGAAATTTAAAAAAAATTAATTATTATATCGTTTTAAAGATGTCAACGAATGCGAGACGTCAAATTGCAGGAGCTGTGTAAACTTTCCTGGCTCCTCGATATGCCAGTGTCCAGAGGATTGTATGTGTTCTGATCCTATGGTCAGACCACGTGAGTAGTTTGCATTGATTGTCATCGATAGGTGGCTCTTTGAAATTTGTTGAATCACACTTGAAAATAATTGTTAATAATAAAACTAATAAACGGTTTATTTGTGAGGCTCCACTTTAGGGCTTAGTAGTGCCAAGAGTCACAACTCGTGTTCGAAACTCAGCTTGCACGCCATAAGCTTGAGGAGCGCTATATAAATGTTCGACGCATATGAGTGGATCTTAAGGTGACCGTTGAAGGCACGCCACGTAGAGTAGCTAAAAAATTTCTTTTCTCAAATTTCCACGTGCAAAGTATGCAAAGCGACGTACATAACGACACCTGTGAACTTCAATTATCTCGGAGGAGGTAACTTCCCGAACAAGGCCGTTTATTTCTTCACCCATCAGGAAATATTGCTCGGCGTCTTCGCCGATTCCCCACTGAGGTACATAACGAGCGTCAATAGCTTCTGGTCCATTCCGGGCTTGGTGAACAAGGTCGGCAGCTTTTCTAAATTTTCGTTGTTTCACAATTACGGTTTTTGATTACCAGATTTGCATCTGAATTGATGTGGTATCAATCGGTAGGATAAATTGAAGGTTGTATCTTCCTGAGTTGTTGTTGTTGTCGTCGAGGTTATCGTCGTCGTTTTCGTCGTCGTCGTTGTCGTCGTTGTTGTTATTGTTGTTACTTTTGTATTTTTTATTCCATTTTAGACCATCACAGGACCGTTCCTCCGTTTACATCCAAAACTTGCAAAGCCAGGAAATTTTACTGCCACTGTAACTTTTAGGGTATTGTTTAAAATTTATTATTATTATTATTATTACCATTACCATTATCATTATTACCATTATAATAATTATTATTATTGAACATATGTCAGATGAGAAATGTTAGATAGCATTAATACTATTATTAATATTAATAATAATAATGATAATACTATTATTAATATTAATAATAATAATACTATTATTAATATTATTAATAATAATACTATTATTAATATTAATAATATTATTATATTAATATTACTATAATTTTGCATTTTATATTATTCCATTACCAGCACTTTACGAAGAGAAAAATCATGAAACTGTACTTTACGGTCATGGTGTACGTGGAATATTATCTAGAACCTGCTGGAGTCATCGTGAAATGTAAAAGAAACAAAATCATAATTATTACATAATTATTTTCAATTACAAATTCTATTTCATTATAATATAATATAATTAAAAACAATTAAATACAAGTAAATATAATTTATAAAAAAATTAAATGAAATTAAATTGCAATTCCACGCAAAACTCAAAGTATATGCTCTAATGAAAACGCTGATGATTGTCTATGAAGGGATTTGAATATTTCTCAGAAGGATTTTCCATAAATAAGTCTTCGAAAATTTCTTTTAAATTTATTTTATGCGTGCGTTTAAAGCCTTCCTTAATTAGATATTATATAATACCTTATTATACCTTATTATACCTTATTATACAATACCTTATTATATGTTATACATATATATTATATAATAGCTTATTATTTAATGTAATACTTAAACTATTTTTATAAATCGCTTTCAAAACATTCCTTAATTATTTATTATATCCAATATTTAACCTATGATAGTCCATTATTTCTACTGAAGCTCTGTACAATACCGCTTGTCTTTAACTTAGGTTAAGTCAACTAAGACTGTCACTCATAAGTTCAAAGCATAAGTACTTGCATTGTACACTGCTAAAGATTTGTACTGTGACGTACATTTGTATATATTTCAAAGCACGAAGTGAGGAACATAAAATCAAAGTTTTGCCTTACATAAAAATAGGCTTTTGGTATTGCGACCAAGAGGCAAAGGCCATGAAAGATATTGTAAGAGTTAGTACAAGTAAGAATTAATTCATTAATTGAATAATGTATATTTATATTTATTATCTACAACCTGATATATATATATATATATTTATATATATTACTTATTGTATTCATTAAAATTATATTATATATATATTATATAAAATATCATTTTAATATATATAATATATATATTTAATATATATTTATAATATATAATAAATATGAAAATACAATTATTGTAGTTAAACAATTGTTATCTTATTATTATTATTATTATTAACATTATTATTATTGATATTATTATTTCATTCAGGTTGTAACTTAAGTTTTACCAGAAGTGATAACGGGAGTGGGATATCATTTCAAACCACTGCCGTGACTCCACCTATCACCGATGCGAAGCCTCTCAGCATATACTTCCAGAGTAATGTATTTTACTCTTTCTTGCGATGTTACAATGTCTTCGGTCAAGCATATCATAGCTAATTCTTAGGATACCATGTCCTAGGAGAAGCATATCATATCTAATCCTTAGGATACCATGTGGTTGGAGAAGCATATCATTGCTAATCCTTAGGATACCATGTGGTTGGAGAAGCATATCATATCTAATCCTTAGGATACCATATCATATCATATCTAATCCTTAGGATACCATATCACATCATACCTAATCCTTAGGATACCATGTGGTTGGAGAAGCATATCATATCTAATCCTTAGGATACCATATCATATCATATCTAATCCTTAGGATACCATATCATATCATACCTAATCCTTAGGATACCATGTCGTTGGAGAAGCGTATCATATCTAATCCTTAGGATACCATATCATATCATATCTAATCCTTAGGATACCATGTTGTTGGAGAAGCATATCATATCTAATCCTTAGGATACCATGTGGTTGGAGAAGCATATCATATCTAATCCTTAGGATACCATATCATATCATATCTAATCCTTAGGATACCATATCATATCATACCTAATCCTTAGGATACCATGTGGTTGGAGAAGCATATCATTGCTAATCCTTAGGATACCATGTGGTTGGAGAAGCATATCATATCTAATCCTTAGGATACCATATCATATCATATCTAATCCTTAGGATACCATATCATATCATACCTAATCCTTAGGATACCATGTGGTTGGAGAAGCATATCATATCTAATCCTTAGGATACCATATCATATCATATCTAATCCTTAGGATACCATATCATATCATACCTAATCCTTAGGATACCATGTCGTTGGAGAAGCGTATCATATCTAATCCTTAGGATACCATATCATATCATATCTAATCCTTAGGATACCATATCATATCATATCTAATCCTTAGGATACCATATCATATCATACCTAATCCTTAGGATACCATGTCGTTGGAGAAGCGTATCATATCTAATCCTTAGGATACCATATCATATCATCTAATCCTTAGGATACCATGTTGTTGGAGAAGCATATCATATCTAATCCTTAGGATACCATGTCGTAGGAGAAGCATATCATATCTAATCCTTAGGATACCATGTTGTTGGAGAAGCATATCATATCTAATCCTTAGGATACCATATCATATCATATCTAATCCTTAGGATACCATGTCGTAGGAGAAGCATATCATATCTAATCCTTAGGATACCATGTGGTTGGAGAAGCATATCATATCTAATCCTTAGGATACCATATCATATCATATCTAATCCTTAGGATACCATATCATATCATACCTAATCCTTAGGATACCATGTGGTTGGAGAAGCATATCATTGCTAATCCTTAGGATACCATGTGGTTGGAGAAGCATATCATATCTAATCCTTAGGATACCATATCATATCATATCTAATCCTTAGGATACCATATCATATCATACCTAATCCTTAGGATACCATGTGGTTGGAGAAGCATATCATATCTAATCCTTAGGATACCATATCATATCATATCTAATCCTTAGGATACCATATCATATCATACCTAATCCTTAGGATACCATGTCGTTGGAGAAGCGTATCATATCTAATCCTTAGGATACCATATCATATCATATCTAATCCTTAGGATACCATGTTGTTGGAGAAGCATATCATATCTAATCCTTAGGATACCATGTCGTAGGAGAAGCATATCATATCTAATCCTTAGGATACCATATTTTAGCAGAACAAAAACATATAAAATCATTATGATACCATATCATATCATATCTAATCCTTAGGATACCATGTCGTAGGAGAAGCATATCATATCTAATCCTTAGGATACCATATCATATCATATCTAATCCTTAGGATACCATATCATATCATACCTAATCCTTAGGATACCATGTGGTTGGAGAAGCATATCATTGCTAATCCTTAGGATACCATGTAGTTGGAGAAGCATATCATATCTAATCCTTAGGATACCATATCATATCATATCTAATCCTTAGGATACCATATCATATCATACCTAATCCTTAGGATACCATGTGGTTGGAGAAGCATATCATATCTAATCCTTATGATACCATATCATATCATATCTAATCCTTAGGATACCATATCATATCATACCTAATCCTTAGGATACCATGTCGTTGGAGAAGCGTATCATATCTAATCCTTAGGATACCATATCATATCATATCTAATCCTTAGGATACCATGTTGTTGGAGAAGCATATCATATCTAATCCTTAGGATACCATGTCGTAGGAGAAGCATATCATATCTAATCCTTAGGATACCATGTTGTTGGAGAAGCATATCATATCTAATCCTTAGGATACCATATCATATCATATCTAATCCTTAGGATACCATGTCGTAGGAGAAGCATATCATATCTAATCCTTAGGATACCATGTGGTTGGAGAAGCATATCATAGCTAATCCTTAGGATACCATGTCGTTGGAGAAGCGTATCATATCTAATTCTTAGGATACCATATCATATCATATCTAATCCTTAGGATACCATGTTGTTGGAGAAGCATATCATATCTAATCCTTAGGATACCATATCATATCATATCTAATCCTTAGGATACCATATCATATCATACCTAATCCTTAGGATACCATGTGGTTGGAGAAGCATATCATAGCTAATCCTTAGGATACCATGTCGTTGGAGAAGCGTATCATATCTAATTCTTAGGATACCATATCATATCATATCTAATCCTGAGGATACCATGTTGTTGGAGAAGCATATCATATCTAATCCTTAGGATACCATATCATATCATATCTAATCCTTAGGATACCATATCATATCATACCTAATCCTTAGGATACCATGTCGTTGGAGAAGCGTATCATATCTAATCCTTAGGATACCATATCATATCATATCTAATCCTTAGGATACCATGTTGTTGGAGAAGCATATCATATCTAATCCTTAGGATACCATGTCGTAGGAGAAGCATATCATATCTAATCCTTAGGATACCATGTTGTTGGAGAAGCCTATATGATATGATATGATATGATATGATATGATATCCTAATATCCTTAGGATACCATATCATATCATATCTAATCCTGGAGAAGCATATCATATCTAATCCTTAGGATACCATGTGGTTGGAGAAGCATATCATATCTAATCCTTAGGATACCATATCATATCATATCTAATCCTTAGGATACCATATCATATCATACCTAATCCTTAGGATACCATGTGGTTGGAGAAGCATATCATTGCTAATCCTTAGGATACCATGTGGTTGGAGAAGCATATCATATCTAATCCTTAGGATACCATATCATATCATATCTAATCCTTAGGATACCATATCATATCATACCTAATCCTTAGGATACCATGTGGTTGGAGAAGCATATCATATCTAATCCTTAGGATACCATATCATATCATATCTAATCCTTAGGATACCATATCATATCATACCTAATCCTTAGGATACCATGTCGTTGGAGAAGCGTATCATATCTAATCCTTAGGATACCATATCATATCATATCTACTCCTTAGGATACCATGTTGTTGGAGAAGCATATCATATCTAATCCTTAGGATACCATGTCGTAGGAGAAGCATATCATATCTAATCCTTAGGATACCATGTTGTTGGAGAAGCATATCATATCTAATCCTTAGGATACCATATCATATCATATCTAATCCTTAGGATACCATGTCGTAGGAGAAGCATATCATATCTAATCCTTAGGATACCATATCATATCATATCTAATCCTTAGGATACCATATCATATCATACCTAATCCTTAGGATACCATGTGGTTGGAGAAGCATATCATTGCTAATCCTTAGGATACCATGTGGTTGGAGAAGCATATCATATCTAATCCTTAGGATACCATATCATATCATATCTAATCCTTAGGATACCATATCGTATCATACCTAATCCTTAGGATACCATGTGGTTGGAGAAGCATATCATATCTAATCCTTAGGATACCATATCATATCATATCTAATCCTTAGGATACCATATCATATCATACCTAATCCTTAGGATACCATGTCGTTGGAGAAGCGTATCATATCTAATCCTTAGGATACCATGTTGTTGGAGAAGCATATCATATCTAATCCTTAGGATACCATGTCGTAGGAGAAGCATATCATATCTAATCCTTAAGATACCATGTTGTTGGAGAAGCATATCATATCTAATCCTTAGGATACCATATCATATCATATCTAATCCTTAGGATACCATGTCGTAGGAGAAGCATATCATATCTAATCCTTAGGATACCATGTGGTTGGAGAAGCATATCATAGCTAATCCTTAGGATACCATGTCGTTGGAGAAGCGTATCATATCTAATTTTTAGGATACCATATCATATCATATCTAATCCTTAGGATACCATGTTGTTGGAGAAGCATATCATATCTAATCCTTAGGATACCATATCATATCATATCTAATCCTTAGGATACCATATCATATCATACCTAATCCTTAGGATACCATGTCGTAGGAGAAACATATCATATCTAATCCTTAGGATACCATATCATATCATATCTAATCCTTAGGATACCATGTCGTTGGAGAAGCGTATCATATCTAATTCTTAAGATACCATATCATATCATATCTAATCCTTAGGATACCATGTTGTTGGAGAAGCATATCATATCTAATCCTTAAGATACCATATCATATCATATCTAATTCTTAAGATACCATACCATATCATATCATATCTAATCCTTAGGATACCATAGGAGAAGCATATCAACTAAATAATTAAATAGACTTCCAAAGGCCTTTCGATTACTTTTCATTCGCGTCGCTAATACACCATAACGACTACGTAGTTATTATTTTTTTATATTATTTATATAATTGTTTATAATTTTTTATATAATTGTTAAAAAGAGAAATTTAATTAAATTTATTTCTCAGTTTATTAGCTGTTCATATAGAGCTTCAAATTAATTTATAATTAATATATAATTAATATTAATCATAATCATAATTAATAATAATTAATAGCAACAACAATAATCATCGTCGTCGTCGTCGTCATCATTTCTAAGAGTTGGTTCAATTGATGTCTTGCTTATTGTGGTTTTTATTAACTTTTAGAAAAGATTCGAATCAACCAGATGGCCTACGATTCCGTTACA
The DNA here is from genome assembly GCA_034509925.1 of Hirudinaria manillensis. Taxonomy (NCBI): domain Eukaryota; kingdom Metazoa; phylum Annelida; class Clitellata; order Hirudinida; family Hirudinidae; genus Hirudinaria; species Hirudinaria manillensis. The sequence goes on from CM067538.1 coordinate 2,299,534, forward strand.
TTTGTTTACAAACCCAGTGGTCTCGCCCGGATATGTACCGTAAATTGTGGACCGCATGTGAAAGCGAATGAAGATATAAAATATTCTGTATTTATTCTTTCACTATTTCCTGTTAAATGTATTATATGCATGATTTATTATCGTATGATTTCTACAAGAATGATTTTTGGATTCTGTCTTATAACATACGTCTAAGTGCCAGTAGCAATTGCACTCATGTGTGACGTAAGTCTACCTCTCTACCCTAAGACCTCTCAAGCGTGACCTACTTTAGTGATGGCCCCCGTGCAACATCCATTACCCTTATTATATAATTGTTCATCACGGTGCATACTCCTAAAGTAAATATGTAAGCATGGACTCTTTGATGGTCCCTCCGTGGCTTCTTGCAGCTCACGCGGGCGCTGCAGCTCAGGTTGCAAGTACGACACTTTGCGACTGTCAGTTTTGATGCAGGGGTGGAGTATGGTTGTTGCAATGTTGAAAAGATGTTTTGAATTAATCTTCAAATGTTCTTGAATTGAATTTTACTGATTATTTACTAATTTTTCACTAATTTCTAATATAATAATAATAATAATAATAATACTAGACGTTATTAATAATTTTTAATATAATAATAATATTTATAATTAGAGCCGCAAATATTCTTCCATTGTAGCAATCTAGCGGTAACCCACGGGATGACTACTTCTATTGGTACTTTGGAAAGGATAGGTTGCTGGTTAAATTTGGAGTTGGGGTGAACACGTTCGAATTGCCCGTCGAATTCCTGTGGAAGCTGCCCCCCAAGAACTACTTCGTATATCTTAAAAGTGATACTCGATACTCGATTTCTATCCGTTGATTTTGACCTAACCTTTTCCAGCGTCGGCTATCGGTGAGATTAAAAACAAAAACGATTTGCAGGGACGTCTCTTCGCGATGTGAGTCAGGCTGAGGTATTCGCCCACAACTTCCGACCCAGAGAGAGACTAGAAGTTTCAGATTGTCGTTATAATATCGAGAATTCTTCCTATACGCTCCTAGATAGGATTATGAAATCCGTCGTAGTGGAGTGTACCGACAAAGCCAACGTCCACAATATTTTCTTGGGCGATTGTGACGAACCAGGCACGTGTCATGAGTGTCGTGAACTCGTTCGCAAGCTAAATTGAATACCGTTCGTGTTCAACAGAACCTCCGAATATAATGAGAGATTGGTTGTACGCTGGAAAAGGGGATCCTGTGACGATGTATTTCATAGCAGGAGGTAACGTGTTGAGAGAATATTGCTTCATCGATCATAAAATTCAGGCCAGTGCCGAATTCGTATCGGAAAGCCGCTTCACTGTAAGTATTCGAATATTCGAACGTTAGAGTTACAAGTCCAATTCATATCTATGATTGGCTTGTACTATAAAAGTAATGAGTAATTATTATAAAGATATGATAATGGATTGCTTATAATAATAATAATAATCATTCCGTTATTATATATTAGTTATTATTATAGTAACGGGTTGCTTATAATAATAATAATAATCATTCCGTTATTATATATTAGTTATTATTATAGTAATGGGTTGATATATAATAATGACAATAATTATGATAATGATGCGTTGTAATGCAACTTGCAGTTGACAGAAGCGGACATATCTGGAACATCGCTGGACGTTAGAGAGGAAGTGAGCAAAGTTCCGACCGAATTCACTACTCCAGTATCCAGGGAGATTCACAGAATGGCCACGAGGTTGTACAGCCTCATACGAATCATGAACAGCAAGTTGAGGATCAGCCATGATGGAACTTTAATTAACGAGGTCAGGTCTCCTATGGAAAATTTATAAGTAGTTTTTTTATGGAAACCTGTCTTTCAATAGATCATCCAAGTTACATTTGGGCACCAATGATTGTCGGTGGAATATTATTATTATAGTGACTGTCCATCACTTACATTTACGTGTATAGAAATAATACATGTACATAAATACTAACAAGATATACCACTATGCTAAATGCTAAAGATACTAATATAAATAAAGAATAATAATAAATAGATAGATAACAAATACTATGTATTTATATATTATATATTATACTAAATACTATGTATTTATATATTATATATTATACTAAATACTATGTATTTTCTCTAAATTAAATTTAAATGTAGTACGAATTCATACGTGTAGTATTATAATTATAATATGTATTAATAATACAGTAATTATAATTATAATAAGTATTATTAATACAGTAATTATAATTATCATTGTATTAATAATACATATTATAATTATAATTATAAATTCAGTACGAAGGAGAAAGGAGACACATGGCCGAATATTTGAATCGTTTATTGGAATCTGCCACGTCGAGATCAAACATGTTTCTTCTTACGAAATCATTCGAAGCCCTCACCCAGTACATCGAAGCGTTGGAAATAACGAATCCAGATCCGTACCGCTTGGTTCATTACGTACAGAAGTTCCAGGAGATTGCAAGGACTCAGGCAGGTGACAAAATCCATCAGAGGTTCTGCTCTGAAGAAGATTTTTACAGGTTATTTTATTGGAAATTTTGAATCAGTTTCTCTTTAAAAAAAAGCCCAGAGTGATTCATCCTCAGTGGGAATGTTAATGTGGGGAACAGAAATAAGTTGGTTTAATAGTAACAAATAATAATAATAATAATAATAATAATAAATAATAATAATAATAGTTAAAGAATTATAATAATTCTTGTACATTTGTCGAGTTGTACATTTGAACAGAGAAATCACATAGCCTAGGAAGAACAGATGAAAGTATTATTTACCCACTCACGTTGCAATCATTTTTTGATTTAATTTCTTTATTTTTATTAAATATCCCTGACCGATTTTAATTCCAAAAGTCAATTTTTTCCCCTGGTCTTCATTAGCGATAGAGTTGGTTGGTCGGTCCAAATTATTTGCTATTTTAAGGGCATGTTCTAGAGAATTATGAATTTTGAAGATTCTATTCTTAATAATATTTTAGCAATAAATATATATCATACAAATTCGTAGTTTCGGAGAGTTCGCTCTTTGAGTTCCCTGTGGGAAATGATGGCTTTCGAAACGGAATCATTATTTGCTGTTTTAAATTAATTTTAAATTAATTTTTAGTTAATTTTTAATGAATTAAATTTAAATAATTTTAGATTTATTTCTTATTTATTTGCAGGATTGTTTTGAAAGCGCTTTCAAATTTAGTGTTTGGTTACATTAGAGAACTGGAAATAAATCCCAGTCAGCAAGTAATTAAGCAGCTTTATTCTATCTGCTTATTGGTGTACTCTATTATTATTATTTATTATTATTATTATTATTATTATTATCATTATTATTATTATTATAATTTTTAATAATTTATTCATTCTCTAAAATCATTCGAGGTAAGTCTAACCAAGTATAAAGCAATGATAAAAGAAACGATGACGCTCGCCTTGCAAGGCATCTCCCAGTTGCGTAGGAACGTCACGATATCCATGGACTTCCTGGAAGTGCACGTCTTGCACTTCACAGGTGCCCGACAAGGATCCACGCTCGTCATTCCGGAAACTCCCGAGAGACCTTTCAAAGTACAATTCGAGGCACCGGCTACTGATTTTACTGTCGAGGTTATCATCATCGTCATCATCCTCGTCGTCGTCTTCTTCATCAGTCATCTTATCCTTGTTCCTGCATTTATATTGATCGGTGATTATGGATGCACTGATATGAAAGTGCCTAATTATTTATTCCCAATTAATTTTATTATATTTTATATATGTATATATTGTCAGTATTTGTCATTTATAAATGTACTTACATGTAATCCTATATATTAATGTTAGTTAAACTTAATTAAATATTTATTTATTCATTCATTTATTTATTTATTTGTCATATAATCTCTGATATGATTTATTTATTTATTTATTACAAAATCTCTAGCAGCACTTTAACATCCGTAAAAGATTAAAATAACGATTAACATTAAATTGATGATTAAATGAGAAAAAAAATCCAAGTCTTTCTGACTTTAGATTTCAAGTCTCATATTCGAAGAGATGGAAGATAACGACATAAGCTTCAAAATCGTTCCGGTGGTCGTTAACGTGACCTCAGGGTCTCGCAAAGTTGAACTCAGAAATGGACTTAAGGCATTTAACTTAAATTATTTATTATTTATTTTTTAATGAGCATTTGTTATTTATTATAAATTATCTATTATAAATATTATAAAGTATTTATTGAGGATTTATTATAATTCTCTTCTTGTTCTTTACAAGAAATAAGATACGTATAAAGGTGCTTTATGGGCGGACTCTTATTGTACAATGTCCCTCCGCCACGGTTTATCACGATTTAAACGCGCCTAAAGACTCCGTTATGGGTCGGCTTATGGAGTTGTTCAGAAGATAATTTGCATATCATTCGACATTTGAATCTCCATTGAGATAACCAAAGCTCCTTCTACGCATTTCAGTTACTAACGATAACAGATTTCTATTATGCTCTTAGATTAGCTACCTGTTGCCGAGAACGGAGACGATATCTTTCTACAACTTCGTCATAGATTCGGCCAGAATAACTTTAGCGAGTCCGAATATCATTTCTAACGGTACCAGTATATTCGAAATGTTATTCATTGTCGAATTTTACTCGTCTCAAAAATCCATTCACAATGTTCAACTGAACGTCTTCCTTTGTCCCGAATCGGTGGAGGTCTACGACGACAAAACCTTGGAAGTCAGCTGCAATGCAAAGTCGAAATCTGATTATCTGTGAGATGTCTTACCTTGATGTCGTGCCTTGATGATGATGATGATGATGATGATGATAATGATGATGATTATGATGATGATAATGATGATGATGATGATGATGGTGACGACTACAGTGATGGTGATTATTGACCCATGATGAAAAGCCAAACCTTTGCTCTCCCTGTATGAGTAGATAAAGGCGTTTATTTATTTATTTATTTATTTATTTACTTATTTATCGCATACAACCGGGCAGGTTTGGATATGTACTTCGGTTCCAGTTTTCCTATTTGAATTTAACAGGTTTCAGGAAACCACCCAAAAATGTCCACAAATCCATATTTTGATGCAGCGCTTCACTTTCGCCCATCAATTGAGATGAGGTTATTTTCGATTAGATTTGCAGGACATGGTGTTTGGAAGAACAACAGCATGGTGCTGAGAAAGGAATACGTTACAAACGTCTTTAAGGTCATTCTATCCATCGAGAATATCTTTGAGGCCGTCTCGAGCAATGTTAGCCTTGTGATCAATAAATTGGCGTGTCTCGCTTATAAGGAAGATGTTGGAAATTGGAGTTATAAAGGATGCAAGGCTAGATTCTGCTGTCATCTGGCTTTATTTTCTATTCGAATTAAATTAATTAAACGAAATTAATTAGAATATTTTGTCTAAATAGCTGGGAATTAGTTTAATAATCTTAATGGAATGCTTAGAAAATGCTTTGAAAGAGACGTACCGATACAAGGCTGTACAGTTACATCGCGAATGTTTTGGGCAACCAGATGGCGCTTATGCGCTTATGCAAATCCTTTTACGCCCACGATTAATATTAATTATCACCATTAATTATTCATATATTATGCATGCATAACGTTATGCATAATTTCTTAATTTACATTTAAATAATTGATTTATTCATTGCATTATGTAAATTATTAAATTCATTCCATGCCGTTAAATAGAACAGCGTGGAGGACGAGACCTCCACGACCTGTCATTACGCAACGTCTGATGAATATTCAGCATTCAGACTGACCATTCCTGTGGATTTAAGTTCCGATGCTGCAAAAGAAAAAAACTTCTTCGGTCTAGGATTGGTCGGTTTTATATGGCTCTTGGGAATAATAGTTGGTCTTTGGGCGGCCATGTCTGACGCTAAGGCTGAAGTAGAGGTATCAAAGTCTAGTATTGTTTGTATAGCTTGTGCTAATTGTATTGTTTGTATTGCTTGTGCCAATTGTATTGTTTGTATTGCTTGTGCTAATTGTATTGTTTGTATTGCTTGTTCCAATTGTATTGTTTGTATTGCTTGTTCCAATTGTATTGTTTGTAAAGTTTGCAGTGTTAAAATCGAAGGAGTTTTCAGATTTTGGAACTTAAATTAAAATCGTTTAAATGTCCGAACTTCGTGGTAGAAATTGTGTGCTTTAGAACAAGGCACTGATTGAATTTGGTGCATGTACCTATGTAATATTAATTATCAGTACAGTAATAATAATAATAAATAATAATAATAATGATAATAAATAATAATAATAATGATAATAAATAATAATGATAATAAATAATAATAATAATAACCAACAGTGTATTCCAATTGATCTGGCTGACAACCCTCTAAGGGGTCTGTTTTGTTACCTGGTCATCATCAATACCGGTAACGTGATGAATGCCGGGGCACAATCCAATATTTTTCTCACTCTCTATGGTCAGTCGATGGCTTTTCAGTGGTTTTAATGTTTACACTGTAGTACCTTGACCTTGACTGCGATTCGATCTTTTAATTAAATTGTTATTTCCGAAATCCCTGGTGTTTCCTCATTGTGTTTCCTCAGTTTTCCCTGGAATTGATAAGGATCATCAATTATTATTGATTTAATACCTCACCATGTACGTTATTCCGGTAGTGGAAAGTATGGAGACCGTATTAGGAGCACATTTTAGACGCCTTATTTGAAGCCGGATTTTAATGCATTAAATTGTTTTAAATAAATAAATAAATAAAATTGTTCAAAAATGATCTCAATGTTTTAAAAATAAATGGTATAAATGAACAAATGATTTCAATTCTTTAAAACGATGTTAAAGGTTTAAATGGTTATAAATAAAATGACTTAAATAAATTTATTTAAATAAATACCTTTTTATAAATAAAAAGATGTAAATTGTTTTTAATGATTTCAATGTTCGTAAAGGATCGATGAATCAAAGGGCCATATGTTGCTTGAAAAACTCCTTCTTTCCTGTCCTTAGGAGGGGCAGCAAGAATTGCTTCATCATGAGGTCAAGGACGAGTCTAGGTCACATCCTCATAGTTCAGATGTGGCACAGGGGCATTGACATCGTGTCCAACTGGTAAAGATCCATCCATCCATCCATCCATCCATCCATCCATCCATCCATCCATCAATCCATCCATCAATCCATCCATCCATCCATCCATCCCATCCATCCCATCCATCCATCCATCCATCCGCCTGTAATTCTAATGTAATGGAAGGCGCATCTCCATTGCAATGATTAGTAGAAGTTTACATGCTGAGTGGGCATTTAGGGGTTATTTGTGATGATAAATATAACTTGAAGAAACACGTGTGTTAAGTTGTGTGTGTTTCATATTTACATTCTCAGTGAGTTAATTAAGAGTTAATCAATTTGAAATTCAGATAACTTGCCAGACTTCAGTTTATAACATTACACAATAAATTAGGTCAAATTGCAGTAAATTAATAAATATATTAATATATAAATATAATATATATATAATATAAATAATAATAAATATATTTTATTAAGTATTTTAATATCATTAAACACATGCGATGCTCTGCAAAAGAACTTATTATTTCTAGTAGACCAATCATAGCCATTTATCATTAAATTTGATGATTTATTGAAATATTTAATAATAATACTGAAATAATTCCTAATAATTAATAATATTTGGGTCAGGTTTGTGCACGACATCAAAGTGATTGACCTTCAGACCCAATCCTCCTATTATTTCTTGTGTTATTCTTGGGTTGGCATAAACAATGTCGACTGGAAATCATCGCTTCTCTGCATCATCGTCACCTACGAAGAGTTTCATAAAATCAGCCACCTGCTCCCTCACAATGTCTATAGGTTAATGATACATTTCATATTTATTTATTTATCTATCTATTTATATATTTACTTATTTATTTATTTATATATTTATTTATCTATTTATTTGTTTATTCATTTATTTATTTATCTATTTATTTATTTATTCATGTAGTTATCTATTTATTTATTTTAGTTACTTGATAATGCACCAAGTTGTGTCAAATAGGCGAGTCTAACCTGTAAAGATAATGTGTTGATAAGGTTTGGACTTGTTGAAGGGACTTCACACTGTTGGCTTCCACAGTGTCCCAGATAATGTTAATCAAATGAAAGATGGATGAGATGGCCTGGTGTCATTCATTCATCCATCCATTCGTTCATTCATTCGTTCGTTCATTCATTTAGTCTTATTGAGGTATTCCAAGCTGGGATTATTGGGATTGTCAATTTTCCAAAATCATTTCTATGAAGTTTACTGGAGAGTTATGCGGGGATGTAAGCTAGTTAATATTACAAATAATAATAATAATAATAATAATAACAATAATAATAGTATTAGTCGGTCGTACATAAGATATGAAACAGTAATAAGTACAAAGTAATATCAAGAAAACCAGTAGATTCTAAATTGATGGATTCGATCAAAACATTACAGTTTTATTATCGATATTCAGATGCTAAAAGTCTAACATGAAATGTTATTGATTTATTATAATATACCAATGTATACGTCCAAGTCATCGTATAACAATAAATTTATTAGAAATGAATGATTGGTTTCAGGTATATCCAGTATAAGCACAAGTTGCTGTCCATATTCTTCATGTCTGGTATTGATAGACTTTCCAGATTCGATCGCGTGATCAGCTACACTTTCAGGATGCTTTTCATAGCCCTGATTACCCTTTTTTCATTTGGCAAAGGGTTTGACCTTGGCCTCTTGTACGTGAATATTGCAGGAATACAAGGAACGGTGATCATGAAGGGTCGGTCATGATTTTGGATATCCATTTTGTGTCCAATTCTTAATTGGGATGGATAGATGGATGGATTGATTGATTGATTGATTGATGGATGGATGGATGGATGGATGGATGGATGGATGGACGGTCGGACTAACGGAAGGACAGATAGTCGGACTGATGTATAAGGAGCTAAAGGACTGGATGAAAACATATCCATTTCATTTCTTACTCAATCTGTCGTCTTGGAATTCACGAGACTTTACATTTGCAGCATTGTTTGCTGTTCTGTACACCAGCGTTGTTACGTTCTTTGTGGATTTGGCTCTGCTGACCATGAAATGGCTTCCACATCCGGTTGTGTTTGCCAAAGACAATATTTTAGGAATACAGCGAGGGGTTTGTAATTGGAAAATTAAAAACGGTTTTTTTTTTTAATTTGTTTTTATTTAAATTTATTTAAATTGTTAATCTAAAACAATTGTAAAACAATGAGATCCAATGGACAAGCATTTCTGGTATTTTATAAAGTGTAGTAATTTATTAGATTTAAGAATTTAAAAATCGCAAACTTCAAATTTATAACTGAACTGAGACACTTAAGGGGAAGTATTTAAGCATTTACTTTCTTTAACATTTGCATATTTATGAACCTATATTAATAATATTAAGTATTATTAAGTATTATAGTTAACAAATATAATTATTATATTATTATTATAAAAATAATTGTTAAATATCATAATTATTATTAATAATTAATATTAAGTATTATTAATATTTAGCTTAAATATTCATTGTATAATTACTTTCTTTAACATTTGCATATTAACGAACATATTAATTTATCAAGTTTAGCTTAAATATTCATTATTAAATATTTATTATATTAATAAATATAATAAACACGCCATGCATGAGATGCTGTTCAAACCATTGAAGGTTGAAATCACTTCGTTGAGAATCGTAAACAACGTTTTAAAGGTCATGTTACACTTTGTCAGACCACGAGGTAATTTGAAATTCATTGCGATTCTAAGAGTTTATATTATATTTTATATGTTTATTTATTTATTTATTTTATAAATTAATTAAAAGTTAATTTTATATTTTAAATATCATCAATTTTATTTCAAATCAATGCTATAATAATAATAATAATAATAATAATAATAATAATAATAATAATAATAATAATAATAATAATAATAATAATAATAATAATAATAATAATAATAATAATAATAATAATAATAATAATAATAATAATAATAATAACAATAATAATAATAATAATAACACCAGCAATATTTTATATAATGTTCTCGTAAAGAATAGTTTCGTTTTTAATGACCAAAATGTAAACTGATATATGGTTCACTTATTAGCAACATTAGAGGAAAAATTTATATTCAGATTTTGTAATGTAAATTTGTAATCATATTTTTTAAAGTTTAAGTTCATAATTTTAATTCATTAATTCTTTATCACAGCTATTGATATCACCAGTTTTGAACAAAATGTTTTTCCTAGTGGATAACACATTGGGAACACATCACAGAATCGTTTCCATTCATCCAACGTCCATCTGTCCATCCATCCATCCAACCATCCATCCATCCATCCATCCATCCTTCCATCCATCCATCCGTCCATCCATCCACCCGTCCATCCATTAACAATGCTTTTGCATTGAAAAAGCACTTTAACCTACCGCTTCAATTACATCAAAGTTAAATTTCCAAAATGTATTAAATTTTAATTTTAACGACAAAATATAAAATAAAAGCCTGCTTACGTTTGGCATTTTCTGATCCTCAGATGCCGAAATAAGCGTCGATGACGTGGAGGAGAGGCCAAGTATGTTCGGTAACCTTTTCTATCTCAAGGTCAAATACTTCTTGAGGCAATTCACCCCTGGGGTCTTTTTCATCCTCTCGGTTTTAAGCATCATGTCGCTCTTGATCTTCGCTCTGTCATACACGGTTGGCTGATAATGATTTTTATTTTTTTAAAGTGATTTTATTGACTTAATTATTGATAATTCTTACATTTATTGCAATAATTGACTTAAATAATTGATTATTATGATATTATGCAGATGTGTTGGTTTACAGATATTTCCTATGCTTTTACAATTTCAGCTTTTAATATTGAAACATTCTTAATGTTAATTAAATGTTTGTTTGAAATTTAGAAGTATGTTGTTGTGTTGTTGTGGAAAACACAAGTATTTCGTTGGAGATCATTTTCGATGATTTTATGTAGGATGCCATGAATAGACAGTCCATTTATAAATGGAAAGCATTATTTATACAAACGTACGATCAATCATACCATACACCTGTACGTACAGTCATCATACGTCTGTACGTAAAATCATCGCATTTCTGTGCGTACAGTCATCATACATCTGTACGTACAGTCATCATACATTTGTACTTACATACAACAGCACTGCTATGCAAAGTCACAGCCGATTCATCCTCCAATCAACTGTGAATTCAAATCTTTTCCAGAAAAACACCGACAACATTCACAGCTGGAAGGAAATGCTTTTCATATCCTTCGTGGTCAACTTCATCGTGGCAGATTCTGTCGAGTTTATACTGACAGTGCTGATCTTCTCCTTCATCGTTAAGGCAGAGATTCATCCGGAAGTGGTGAACACGGAGAAAATACTCTACACCGTCAGACGAGGTTTCCATAGCTAATTTCATGACCATTGACATTGGACATACGACAGACGGATAGACATTCTCTTTGTGACTTTGCATCTCTTAGGCTACAAATCCCCTTTTCTTTGTAGAACTGGCCGACTCCAGTGGCCTCATTTTGGCAGACGCCATAGCTACCAGGAAGAAGAACATCAAATACAAGAGACCCATGAGAAATCAGTTCACGACTTTTACTAGAAAGAACAAACTGCACAAGATAGTCTCTTTCAGTCGTTACGTAGATATGTTCTTCGCCGTTGCCCTTCTTGCCGCCCTCATGGCCTTTTGCATCTTCGGCTACGTGGGTCCTTCGGCCGGCGTGCGACAAGTGAATAGCTTCTTGACTCGCAGTTTCAAAGAGGAACAGGCCAGACAGGTTTGTTTCGTTGCCTTGTCTTTAGCCGTAGAATTCTCTTTACGAGTCTCTAACGGTTTTCCGGCAACAAGTTCTGGATATGACGGCAGATAGTGACGAAAGAGCATTACTGGGACTACATCGAGAACGTGGTCATGAAGCAGATCCACAGTTACAAAGACAACGAAACAGAATCCGATAAAAAAGTAAACGACACGGACGACGAGGCGTTCGAAGAGTTCCTGCTCGGCAACGTCACTGACGAGGATCTGTCCGAGTTGATGGAAACCGATGCCTTTGAGGACTTCCTGGACTCCATTTACCTCCTGCCCAACAACGTGACCTTTGCATTGAAGGCCATTTGTCTTAAGATCCTTGCCGCCTATAGATGTAAGTAATTGCGTAATGTAGATGTTTGTTAACATGCTAGGCTTTGTTGTTGTTGTTGCTGCTGTTGTCGTCGTTGATGTTGTTGTTGTTGTTGTTTACGACGTGTTGTTTTTACAATTGTATGTTATTTGATGATGGTGATTTCTTTCGTAGTGTATTGTTTCATATTATTTCTAAGACTTACATTGTCCATTGAAACGGTTTACAGACGATATATTGGAAAATTCATTTTGTTTTAGAAATAAAATTTCATTTTGTAGATTTGTTATTTTTTTTTTTGGGTTTGGTTTAAAACTTAAAAGCAACTTAAATTGATTCGCACTTTCTTCGGAATCTTCGTTGGCAGATTCCCTGGTGATAATGTTCGACGAAATGCAACCTAGTTCTTGGCGATCCTATTGCTTCACGAGCAACCAATCAGTGAACCACGACATACTAAAGGAGGTCATAAAGAAGAGTTCATTCCACAAGAACGTCAAAGGCCTGGCAATCAAGCTCTTCCTCTACACTCCGGATGTGCACGTGTTTTCCATGTTCACCATGGCAACCGTCAACACTCCGTCTGGAAGACTGAGGACCAAAATGGAGGTTTCGATTAGCATTCATATTTTATGAGTGAGTGAGTGAGTGAGTGAGTGAGTGAGTGAGTGAGTGAGTGAGTGAGTGAGTGAGTGAGTGAGTGAGTGAGTGAGTGAGTGAGTGAGTGAGTGAGTGAGTGAGTGAGTGAGTGAGTGAGTGAGTGAGTGAGTGAGTGAGTGAGTGAGTGAGTGAGTGAGTGAGTGAGTGAGTGAGTGAGTGAGTGAGTGAGTGAGTGAGTGAGTGAGTGAGTGAGTGAGTGAGTGAGTGAGTGAGTGAGTGAGTGAGTGAGTGAGTGAGTGAGTGAGTGAGTGAGTGAGTGAGTGAGTGAGTGAGTGAGTGAGTGAGTGAGTGAGTGAGTGAGTGAGTGAGTGAGTGAGTGAGTGAGTGAGTGAGTGAGTGAGTGAGTGAGTGAGTGAGTGAGTGAGTGAGTGAGTGAGTGAGTGAGTGAGTGAGTGAGTGAGTGAGTGAGTGAGTGAGTGAGTGAGTGAGTGAGTGAGTGAGTGAGTGAGTGAGTGAGTGAGTGAGTGAGTGAGTGAGTGAGTGAGTGAGTGAGTGAGTGAGTGAGTGAGTGAGTGAGTGAGTAAGTAAATAATAGTCAAATAAAAAGAATGTTACTTCTTCCATAGGTTCTCAGTCGCAAATTTTACAACTTCTCAGAGCTGAGAGAGATATTCATCTTCTTCTGCATCTTCCTCGGTCTGTCCTTCTGTCTGATCGTCACTTATCTCCTTCACCTGTACTACGACGGCATATACACCTTCGTCATCATATTCCGTCTGTTAATCCAGACTCTGTCGCTCGTCTGTTCTTTATGCTTCGTTCTGTCCATCCTCGTCAGCTTACAGGAGCCTTACGATATATTTACGCATCGTTCGATGTTTTTCAACGTGTCCTTCAGTACAATAGCCGAACGAGTGAGTACAGTAAATATAAATTATGTATGTACATAAATAAAGTATATTTTTAATTAATATATATTTATAATATGTGATCATTCCAATTTATGGGGGTGGTAGTATAATATTACTATTTTGTTTATTTTTAAATATAAAAATGAGATGATAATTGTACGATTAATAAATATTAATCAACATTTTATCTTGACACTAAAAATAAATTACTTTAAAATAGTCTATAAGCCAAAGGTTAAAGGGTAAATTTAACTTGGTTCATTTAAAATGATTTAATATCCATTCTAAATTCAAACTTAATTCAAACTTAATTCTTTTCTGCTGTCAGATGAAGTCAGCCATGTACATACTGGTCGTCTTCTTTACCCTGTTGAGACCAATTATGTTCATTGCCCATAAGTTTCGACTGGGAAGGTTTTATTGGAATGAAACATTCACCCATCTTCACCAGGCCTATACGCTGGTCATCATAGTTTTGATGGGACATGGAATCAGTATGCTGTGGCACCTCAAGAGGTAGGGTTGAACTTGGGGAGAGGTGTTTCTTCTTATGGGGGGAAGGGGGCATGGGCAGTTACTTGAAGAGCACTTATTTCTTCTGCATCTCAATGAGACTGAAGTCAGAATGATAGACATACATACAAACACCTGGCCAAATTCAATCGAATGGAATCTCTTGTTGTATGGTTTCATTTGTGAACAGCAAACAACGTACTTTATTTCTATCTGTCTGTCTGTCCTTCTGTCTCATACTGTTTATACATCTCAATGAAGTTATAGTCAGCGTGCTATTTTACAGCTACTACAGGCTGAGATCTCTGAGAGAAGCCATGTTAATAAGTGCTTTGACCATTTACCATGCTGCCGAATCCGAGAGATTGGCAAAAGGAAGCTGGTGTTACTTGAATGTAATTGTCTTCTTGATCTACATAGTCCTCATCAAATGGGTTATTTTCTCGCGCTTTTTCTACATGAAAGGTGAGCTACTCGTAGGTTATTTGCTTGCTACAATAATAATAATAATTTCATAACTTTGTATTTTAATTAATTAAGTTAATTTAATTAGATTTATTTTATTGTATAATAATAATAATAATTCATCTCAAGGTGTTCCTTACTTTCTTATTATAAATTATTTTTAACTTCATCCCTTCGATTGCGACGTCACTGGCGGACGGCATTCATAATCGGAGTACTTCTGCCCAGGTAGCTGGAGAAGTGACTCGTGTAAACCAATTCATTGTCGCAAGTTTATCGATTTTCCGTGTATTTCCAGGTGTTATGGTGGGATCTGGGTAGGGTCGGATACCCTAAAATCAATACTTTTCAAAATACCCAACTCTTGCCTTTTCCAGCAATCTTCTCATCTTATAAATTCTAATGAAGTCCATGTCACTCCGTATTATCTAATAGTCATTGCTCGGGCTCGACTGAGTTGCGGGCATCCGATCAACCTTTATGCTGGGTCATTTGACCGTGTGTGACTTAAGTATTCAATTTTTAAATCGCTTATTATTCTTTCAATTTCCAGAGTGGAGACATAGCAAGTCAGCCTCAGACTAGATACACTGGCAACAACCAGTGACATTCTGTTTCAAACCCTTTTCTGAGGATTTACTTTAAGAATAAAATTGTCTATAATTAAATTCTAATTTCAATAATGGCTAGATAAGATGTTCCACTTCACTGGTTAATTAAAAACAATTGATGCACGGTGGACTTAAAACGCATCTCCGACGAAGCGTGCCCTAAAGATTATGAAATCCTGCTAATGACCGCGACGACTTCTTGCAGCCGCTGTAGTCGAAGTCGAGACCGGGTTGCAATTGAAGAGAACAAAGCACGGGAGCGAACTTTTATTATCACAGATACGAAGCGTCAGACAGAATTTGATGTAAAATAAGCAAGTGGTCCTGTTGTCCTCGACTTTGCCATTCGTCGATTCAGAAAAGCAAAATGTTAAAATGGTTACCAATCAGTTGATTGATCTCACACGCTTGAAAATACTGACAATCGTACCCAGCAGCAGCAGTAAGTTATGCATACAGATTCATCTAATTAGCAGTTAGTAGCAGTTTTTTTGACAACATTTTGTTGCTTCGAAGGGTAACAAGCGAGCGATTTAAAAACAAAAAAAAATCTATAGACAGACAGACAGATGACTCAGTGATCCGAGAAAATGCCTAGATGTTTTTATTTTTTAGTGCTTGCATTAAATAATGCAAATGCATCAACAACCGTGACGATTTCATAGGAGACAAAGTCGTGCAAGTTGCAAGACTCAAGTAGACTCAGTGCACGCGTTTATGCAGGGCTCAACGCGACGAAACTCTGGGAAACGATGAAAATGCTTGCCGAAAATACGACGAAGACGACGGCCAACAAAATAAATAAAAATAAACTTCAGTCCAAGCTGTAGCATCTATATACAGCTCTCTTTGCAGTGGCTATATATATATGTATATATATATATATATATGTATATAAGTACTCTTAAGAGGAGGTATTGAGGGAAATGGATTATTCAAAAGTCTCCCAACATCCACCAGATCTGGTCATCTGATTTATGCTTGCGTTGCTCACGGGAGCAGTGCGTGGTGCGTTCGGGGCGGTCCAAGGGGGAAGGGTCGAAGACCTGCTTGACCTCGGTGCGGCGGACGGATGTTTGGGGTATCCGGAAATGCATGCCTTGAAGCTGGCACTGTTGGATATCGTGACGGAGGGAGCTGATTGCAAAATATTTTGGTGGCTAGACGCGAAGTTAATTTGGTTCGGATAGAACCCAGTGCAGTTGGGAGTCGGAATCTTTAAAGATTCTCGGTATTGGAGTTTGTCGGGCACGGAACCGAAAGGCACGCCTGCCACGTTTTTGGTGATGTCGAGAAGATCCCAATCCTTTAGCAGCTCCTCGTCCGACCTTTGGGGATCTGCGGGTATGGACACGTCCCTCGGACGATCTATGATCAATTGTCCGGACGCCAAGGGGTCGAAAGATTCCAAGACCGAATTGGATATCGGAACGTTGCAGTCCGACTGCAGGAACAAAGTGCGTGCCAACTTGGTGTCGGTGGCGAGGGACCGAACCTGTCCGTCGAGAAGTTTGGAGGAGGAGTCGACGTTCGGAAGAACGTCGTCCTTGAAAGAATTGTCCAAGTCGGAACTGCGATCGTGCTTGAGCACTTTCGACTGAGGATCGAGGTTCAGAGTTTGCTTCCTGTGGTGGTAATACTGCAACGAAGCTGCGTCCCTTTTCCGAGGGAGGGGTTGAGGCGGGGGAAGGACCGAAGGCTCTTGGCCCCGACCGGCGTTGATCTTCCTCGCACCATCCGAGACGATGCTCAGGCTGTTCAGATCCAGATTTAGATTCTTACTTTTGCTACGTGGGAGGGGTATAGGCTTTTGATCTATGAAGGACATGTCAGCCACTTTCTGTTTCAGGGGATCGAATTCGATGCTACTGTTGCTGCTACCGAAGTCCATAAGATCTTCTTGATAGCAATCTCGACGGTCGTCTCCGTTCAGTTTCGGGGGACTTTGATTGGTTTCGCTTAAAGCGTCTCTGAAGATGTAACTGGACGAAGTCTGCACGTAGCTGGGGTTGCTCACGAGTTCGTTTCCTTTGTCGCCCGTTGATCCTTCCTTCCCTGGAAAGTCTATACAGCTCGAACCCACACTGGAGGCATCAAGACTCTCGAGTCTCTTTACCTAAAGAGGACATTTAATGAGATGAAGAGCTCAAAATACACAATCAGCTTTGTTTATTTTAAAAACTAGTTGATAAGTTAAGCTGCATCAGATTTGCTTCTTAATTTGCTGGCACCAGACAGTTAAAGTTGACTTCAAAACGAGATGCAATTCGCACGAGGTACACTATGAAGTAAGCGATTACAGATTAGTTTTCCACAAATTTCTGGAACGAACCATCATGTTGGCAGAACTGTAACTTTTCGCGAGGGAATCTTTTCCAGTAGACGAGATGCTCGTGTCCAGAGCCAAATGGGCGACGTTGTCGTCGTCTCCTCTGGCATTGTAGAGGCCCTCGATGCTGTAGGACTTCTTGATCCAGGACAAGTCGGAGATTATCTCGTACCTGGGCCTCGCCATCCAGGTCATGAGGTCGGGGTCGTTGCTCAGGTTCGTGTCCACTCTCTTCAGATGAGTCAGGTTGTCGTCGCTGTCGTTGTTGACGGAGGAGTCCTTGGAGTCGAGGATGTCCACATCCAGCAAGTTGTAACGCTGGGTCCTGGAAATTTAAGGACTTAAAAGATAAAGGAGAATATCGAAATGGATAAAAAGATATTGTCTGGTTTGCTAAATGCTGCTTTGGACAAAAATTACGTCGATTGGTTCTTGCGTTCTGGAGAGAATTGCAATGACTAGCATTGAAGATAACGATTTTAAAGTAGAAACAGGATCAAAAATTGTATCAATAAATAATATAAATTATTTTTAATCAAACGAAATCCTTCTGTGTTGAATCATCAGCTGTAAAAAGGTCATAAAACAGTGAAATCACCTTTCAAGGGAGCTGCGTCTCATCATGCCCGACCTGAGGAGAGTGGCCGTCCTGAGGTCCTTCGTCATGATGGGTGGAGGCGGACGAGGGGGCTGGAAAGGTAAAGGCTACAAAGTAAGAAGTGTGTTGAGGATTGGATGCAATGGCCTTTGATTCTATAATATAATGATAAGGGTAATCTGGAAGAATAAGCCCTGCTAAATGTTCATTAACACTTAACCAATAACAAATAATCTCTAGCCATTCAAGGAGGGGCTAGCTATTCATTGTTAATGTATTTACTTATGACTTTTATGTTTTACCCTTATTTATTTAATTGTTTTCAAAGAAAATTCACTCTCAAAAGACTTCAAATCAGATTTAGAAACAAACTTCGACATAGTATTTGTCATGGATGACGACAAATTATCATCCCTTGTGACAGTAAAAAAAATAATAATATATAATAATATACATAATAATTATACGTAATAATATATAATAATATACACAATAATATATAATAATATACATAATGATCACATAATAATTATACATAATGATATACGCAATAATATATAATAATATACATAATAATCACATAATAACACAATTAAAATGACCGACGGCATTAAGCAAGTCATTAAGACAGAAGTAATCAATTAGAAACCTTGAACTGAGAAATGTGGTGTTTGGTTGCCTTGATGTGAGACATGGATTCATCCTTAGAAAAGAAAATATATTTATATGTCCTCAATTACATTTTTATGATACATATATTATGGAGGAATATTAAGGACCAATGGATGGATTGCTGGGTGGATGGATGAATGGATGGATGGATGGACGGATGGGTTTGTGCCTAAATGCCCTTCTAATTTGTTTAATATGCCACTTATAACATATTAATACTGAACTAACACTAAAGTTTTATTTTCTATTACCAGTTGCAATTAACCAATCAAGTTTCCAGCAAAATTATTTACACTTAGCAGTAAACAAATTCTCTGAATATTAAAATATTAAAATACTAAATTAGCCGTTAAAGTTCCATCCGTTGCTGTCGATTCGCCCCGATTTATCATCATGCACTTCACACGTGTGTGCATTTGTCACGTGCTTTTGCAAACAAATTTGTAAACATATTTACAAATATATTTACAAACATATTTACAAATATATTTACAAACATATTTACAAACATATTTACAAACATATTTACAAACATATTTACAAATATATTTACAAACATATTTACAAACATATTTACAAATATATTTACAAACATATTTACAAACATATTTACGAATATATTTGCAAAAGCATTTTCAACTATTATGACTGGAAATTGAAAATAAAAAACCTTTTTGTCGTCGAGGCGAGATTTCATCTCCTTCCAGGTTTTTTTGCTTTTGCTTTTCACCTTTTGGTGAAAAAGAATGAAAACTTAAATTTACCGTCAGCTATTTATAATATTCATTAATGAATATTCAATATTAGTAATCATCGCGTCTTTGACATTTTTGTCGTCATGTTTTGGCCAAATACCAGCCAAATGCGTCATGTTCCTGCATGCTGCAGTAATGGCAATGTAAAGTTGGTTGTTGCTGGCAACAGTTGCTTCATAACTCAGTCCTCCCCACCAGGGGATGCACTCAGATTGGGGGTGCCATCCATGCAAATGGCAGATCAACTAAGAAGTCCTATTAATATGCATAAGTCATCATGCACTAGAAAGATTGCAAATCTTCGCAAGATGCCTGGAATATCTGACATTTTAATGTTTAAACGTCCAAAATTTTCTTAAAACCTTTGCAGCAAAAACAGTCCACTTGTCCTTTCCTTCCCTCTTGAGCATCTTGCCTTGTTTCTATCGGGTTGAATTTTAAACATTTTTCAGATTAATCGGCGATTGCTGAAAAGGAAAATAAATTATCTCGGCGACGACGAGGGGAGGTTCTTGCCGTTTAAAATTTGAATTCGCGTTAACATAATTTATGCGTGAGCTGAGGCCGAGAGACCGAATGGGAAACTTATCGAGCACTCACTTTCATCTTAATGTTAAGTTTTATTTATGCTTTGTCGCTGTTGCATGGCAGACGACCAGTGTTGCGATGCTACGTCATGGCAACGACGTAATGTAACCTCAACATAACTTAATATAAATGGTTACAAAGTAACCTTAGTAAACTTCTATTAGTAATCTTAATGTAAACAAAAAATAACATTTCAAAATGGAAGAATAAATCAGGGAACTTGAAGGTTGTATTGTAACTGACCTTCATTTGTGACAACCAGTCTTTGTACCTGGATTGCGTCTTCCACCTGTCCTCGTCACCCGACATGCTCGTCACTGCCGTGTCGAATGCGTCTTGGAATCCTTCGGTCAAAGATAAAGTCAAGACTCAGAAATCTTTCTTAAGAAGTCATAAACTTTCTAGCATCACTCGTTGTAAACACCTGTTGCAGTATGTTATGTTTATCAATATGTTATGATTGTCAATATGTTATGTTTATCAATAAATTATTTACAATAAAAATTTGAAATGCAGTTTTCAGATTTATTGAGACAATATAAGCCTTACATTAATAAAAACTAAACATTAACCAACATAATGATCACAAACAAATCTAGCAAAAGCGAATCGCACAAAAGCGCATTCGTTAATTATTTATTTCGTTATAAACATTCACAAACTGTGGAGATAAAAGCAAAAGAGGGGAACTTTTCCAATCCCCCGTATCCACCCACCCTTTCCGGCATTCATGATGTCGAGTCTGTCGCTGATGAACTGCTGGAAGGACTGCATGTGGAGAACCATTTCGAAGAACCTCCCATATTCCAGGTGGGAGGCGGGATCCCTGGAAATGCCGGATCCGGTGACGAAGACGTCGGGGTCGAAGGTTATGTCCGCCCCGTCGTGGAACCTCATGGCGTTCCTGTACCCCCCTATGAGGGACACCATGGCCGTCAGGAAGGCCCTCGACACCCCCTCGCCGGTGCTGTTGGTCTTCTCAAAGAGAGCTTTTTGCAGTTTCAACTGCTTCTTCAAAGTGGACAACTGGAGTTGCAAGGTTGAAAAGTATATTATTATTATTATTATTATTATTATCATTATTATTATTATCATCATCATCATCATTATTATTATTGTTATTAATACCATTATTATTATCATCATCATTACAATTATTATTATTATTAATATTATTATTACGAGATTTCAGATATTAAATTAAAAAAGGTACCCCTAAATGGCCCTAATTCATTTGCATTAATTAACATAATTTGAAGCTTGTGGCCACAAACAAATATATTATATATATGTAAAAATAAATAATGAATTATTAACAAATTAAAAAGAAAACGCATAAAATACAAGAAGCTCCGCCCACCACTTCGCGTGGAATGGCGTGGAGGTCCGCGTGCTCCGACTGCACCTTGTTGTCGTCCAGGTTGACCAGGACGGCGTCGCAGTACTCCATCTTGTTCAGCCTCTGGAATGGTCGTCACGGCAACCGTCAATTTCCACGGCGATCTATCGTCGCGGTTCGTTCGTTTTTATCGTCTCGGTCGAGCGCTCGTTTAGTATTACTATTAATGCTATTTTTATTACCATTTTATTTATTATTATTATATTTTATTATGATGGTTTTTAGTTTTTTCTTAATCGTTGCGATGTCCTTCTCTGGGAACGTTCTGACGAAGGAGAGCACGTCACGTTGCCAAAGATATTCAAACACGAAAGGTCCGTTCATTTGTAATTATATAATGGCTTTTTTGTCAGCATTTTCAGAAAAATAATAAATAGACGAGAAATAAAAAAGATGGACGGACGGTGGTAATTGTGAATCATTTTCAAGCAGCAGATCCCATAGTAATTAGCCAGAAAGGTCTTAAATGAGACGGTTTCGTCTGCAAACTGCCAACGAATCGAAGCATTTCGAAGTGAACTTTTTTTTGAATATTCAAATCTTCATTTCAAATGACCGAATGAACATGAACATTTTTTTGTGTTCCAAAACACGAAAACGTTCCATTAAACCGTCAAAAAAGATAGTCTCTCTTCTAAAATACTCCTACTCCATTCCTCCTCCCTTCCCTTCCTTCATTCCTTCTTCATCCATTCCTCCATTCCTCCCATCCTTCCTTCCTTCTAAAAGCTTCTGCCATGAAAATACAGGAAGCGGTTTTTGAAGCACAAATATCGAATGCGTTTCCATTCGCTCGGAGTTTCTCTCGGAGAGAGAGAGAGAGAGAGGGGAAAAAAGAAATAAATAAAAATAAAAATTAAGATTTTAATGATTATGTGATAATAATATTGATATAACATTTATGATAATATTTATATTTATAATAATAAGAATTAAAAAGATTTGTCTGGAAATGAAATAAAAGAGCTTGAGAAGTGCCTGTTGGATTGCTGTCTGTTGCTATCCAAGTGTAAAACATCATCATCAAGACATTTCTAACTCCTCCATTCATCCTTCAATCCTTTGACTGGGATCTCTAAATCGACTAGGATCTCTAAATCGACTCTTCATACCCACTGAACTTATTGTGCTCAGCATTTAATGTTTAATTAATTATTTCTTAACCAATAAAATTAAACAAAAAATTAAAAAAAACAAATTAAGAATTAAATTGAAATTAAAAATTAAATTAAAATTTAAAATATTAACTTTTTTTTAATTTAATTTTAATTTTAATTTAATGATCTCAAAAACCAACCGTCATGGTGGACGAATGGAGGCCTATGATGTACGGCATTGGTGCACTGCGAGAGTGGATTAAAAAAAAAATATTATTCGTCGAGATATTAAAATTTCCGTGGTTATTATTAGTCACGGTGGTTATAATTTGCAAGGAATCAGAAGAAATAAAAATTCCATCTTAAGATAAGCATTGCACTGGGATTAGAAAACAACAACAACAACAACAACAGCAATGTCACAACAACAACAATGCCACAACAACAATGCCACAACAACAACAACATGGCAACAATGCCACAACAACTAACCTGCAGTAGTCGAGAAGGGAAGGAGGCAGAATTGGGATGAACAAATGCTGCCTGTTAAATTAATTAGTTAATAAACATCACATTAATTAATAAATAAATGTATAAATAAATAAATAAATTAGTTGATAAACATTATATTGCGGCTGTTCAACTTTTCATCGTACCACATTTTCTAGTGATTTGTTGACAATTAATTAATAAAAAATCATCTATTGCCTAAAAAAAAAGGAATATTTTTTTTAAATGCAGTTCACAATTTTGTGTTCACACGTTTGTGGTTCTGATTTTTTGCTTTTGTGATGGTTTCTAAATGTGGAAAATGACAAGCCATTTATAGGATGAAAAGACTCAATATTTATGTCAAAAACTGAAAAAGTCAAATATGGTAATGATGATGACGACGATGATGATGGTGATGATGACGACGACGTTGATGACAATGGTTTGGCAGTGCAGGCAGCCAGTGTGCAACAAAAAATTGATCCCAGCACCAGCAAGTGCCTGATTATCAATAGAAATGATTGAGGCTTAGGATGCTTTCAATCGCAATCCTAACTTTGAAACCGTGCATTATTTTGTATCTTATCACAAGCACAATAAATCGTTTCATATCACCAACATCATCATCATCATCCTTGTCTTCATCATCACCAATATCATCGTCGTCGTCGTCATTACCATCATCATCGTCGTCGTCATCATCAACAACATCTAGAGCAGCAGAGCAATAGACAAACTACCTTAAAGAGACATTGTTCCCTTGCAATGAATTTTTTTAAATAAATACAAAATGAAAAATAAAAAATCCCGAATAAATTACTGGAACAATCACCTGATTGGTTAAGCGAATGCACGATTAGGCAATGATTATCACAAACAACTCAGCACTTGCAGATGATTAATTGTCTCAATTAATTAATTGTTAAATTTATTATTATTAATAATTAATATTTAATAATTAATATTTAGGTTGTTGCTTAATAACTAATACCTGATGTAAATTATTATCATTATTAGGTTATCATAATTAGTATTATGAGTATTATTGATTTTAATAGTTATATTAATTAATTATTATTATTATTATTATATTAATATTAATTATTATTATTTAATTAAATATTAATTAATTATTGTGTACATAAAAATTTTATTAAAAATTTAAATTTAAATTAAATAAGTACAAATGAAATAAATTTCCTAATTAATTAATTTATATATTATATACTATTATGTGATATTAATCAGAATATAAATATTAATATAACTTTTAACGATACAATGTCACGAGCAGGACTTAAATGGTGATTGGTCAGAGGTAATGATGACTTAATTTCGAATAATTTGGCATAATTTGTCAACAATCAGATGCTCTTGAAATGAGGATGATTTGTGAATGCGGGCAAAACATTTGGAAATGTTTCGTATTTTATGTAGTGCCGTTGTTTGTTTGTTTGTATGTTTGTTTGTTTGTATGTTTGTTCGTTTGCTTGTTTGTATGTTTGTTTGTTTGTATGTTTGTTCGTTTGCTTGTTTGTATGTTTGTTTGTTTGTTTGTCTGTATGTTTGCTTGTTTGTTTGTTTGTATGTTTGTTTGCTTGTTTGTATGTTTGTTTGTTTGTTTGTCTGTATGTTTGCTTGTTTGTTTGTTTGTATGTTTGTTTGCTTGTTTGTATGTTTGTTTTTTTACTTTTCCTGGCTTTCCTAATCCCAATGCAAGAGGGTTTATGCAGATGCAAACCATTTTTGTGTTAATGAAAATGGCAATGATGATGATTATTATTATCATCGTTATTATTAATATTAATATTATTATCATTAAACACAAATTGATGGATTGATCTTGTCAACGAAAGCAATGAAGATGCCAACATATTAATAAAGCATAAAATAAACGATGAATTGGTGCAAAGAATAAAAAATTATTTAAAAAAAAAGATGATGATGATGATGATGACTAAAACATGAGTAAAACAAGTTACATGGAGTTTGATAAAAGATGATAAAGAGGTGATTGCAGGACTGGCTGAGAACAGCATTCGAGCAGCTCAACATTTTGACAATAAGCTACGGTGGGTAACAATTATTGGTAACCACAACAATAATAACGACAACAACCACAACAATAGCAGCAGCAACAAGAAGATCAAAACAACAGGATCAATGGCCACAACAACAACAACAGCCACGACAACAACAACAACAACCACAACAATGGCAGCGGCAACAAGATCAAAACAACAGGAGCAACAAAACAGCCATGACAACAACAACAAGAACAGGAGCAACAGTCACAGCAGCAACAACAACAATAACAACAAACGACCGACCAGCACATGGGGTAGATGAGTTGGTTGAGTCCGTGTACGCAGGACGTGAGTCGTTCGACGGACGATCCGTGAATCAGGATGCGACGTTCGAAGAGGATGCTGGAAGAAGGGGAGGAGTTGTCGTTACCATGGCGTTGTTGGAATACCGGTCGTTATTGAATTCAACAATCATCAACGTCATCATCGTCACCATCACCATCATTACTATCCTTCAACACCCTCATTGCAGTCATCATCAGCACATCACATGGCATCATCATCATCACTACCATCATCATCATCATCATCACCACTACCATCATCATCGTCATCATCATCATCATACCAGATCCACCTGTTGACATTATGCCATCACCATGTTGTGCTACCATTGCATCTGGTGCTGATTTTAAATAGTTGCATGATAAAAATATAACACCATAACACACTGCACACTGCAATTAAGACATCATAATAATAAAAAAATAATAATTGTTATTATTATTATAGCAATAATTATCGTCACAAACATATTATAATAGCTATAATAAATATTATTATTATTATTGTTGTTGTTGTGTTAAAGACAGTCTGTAAACAATGCAGATTTGATTGCTTTAACAGGATGATGTCATCATTGAATCTTGTTTCCAAATTCCACGGTTGCCATCATCGTCATCGTCATCATCATCACCACCACCAATACCATCATCATCAACAACAACAACATGTGCAGGTTGTTGGACCAGCAACAGGAATAATCTACCTGTTATCTCTGACATTGATGACTGATAATGGCATCTCAAAACGTAATCACTCGTATTATCGCAGCCACCATCACATCGCAACTAAATATCATTATCATCAACATCATCATCGTCGTCGTCGTCATCATCATCATCATCACCATCCTCAACATCAACATCATCATCATCACCACCACCATCCTCAACATCATCATCATCACCATCATCATCATCAAGGCCTCTTTCAGCTGACCAACCAACCTTGAAAATAATAGCATCAAGTTGCCCACCCTGAAAGATCTGAAGAGTTCCGAGAAGTTTTTCTGAAAGGAAAAATCATCATCATCATCATCATCATCGTCATCGTCGTCGTCGTCATCATCATCATCATCTTTATCAATTTCACCATCGCCAGCCATCATTATCATAATCATCAGGATCACTATCAGTTCTCCTCCTGCAATCCACACAACAATAAACCAACTTTAACAATTAATTCACCTGATTTGAAAATAAAAAATCAGACAACAATGAGATTTAAATGTCCCTGTTTATATTTTCAAGCATTGAGTTAACAACAACAGCAACAACAACAACAACAACAACAACAACAACATCATCATCATCATCATCATCATTTGGGACTGTTTGAACAAACAAGCTTGTGGCCTATTAGAACACCAACAACAACAACAATATATAATCTGCACTTCAACTATCTACATTGTATAACAACACATGTGTTTAAATTATTTATGTTTTCAATAAATATTAAATAATAAATAATAAATAATAAATATTATTAAGAATCATGGATGTAATAAATATGTAATAAATAATCCTGTCATCAACGTGTGCATTCCAAATAAATCTGGGAATTCCTAATCCATCCCTTCATCCATCCATCCATCCATCCATCCTTCCATCTATCCGTTATACAACCGTTATAGCATCAAATGGTAAACCTTACAATCACAAGATTATTTATATAAATATAATCCATTATATTTGTTCTTCAATATAATCAAGTAAAATAACAATAATAATAATAACAATAATAATAATAATAATCTTCATAATCTTCAGACCACCCATCAAAACTCACATTCTGTGGTATAGAAGGTAGACTGGGCAGAATGGGACAAACAAATTCGAATTTCTGGAATTTCAGAACATTTTTTTTGTAAAAAATAAATAATTTTTAAACAAATAATTTTTAACAAATAAATAATTTTTAACAAATAAATAATTTTTAATCAAATAATTGGTAAAATAAATAATTTTTAATCAAATAATTGGTAAAATACTCTTTTCTACAAAATAATAATAATAAATAATAAATAATAACCAACA
Organism: Hirudinaria manillensis; assembly: GCA_034509925.1. Classification (NCBI taxonomy): domain Eukaryota; kingdom Metazoa; phylum Annelida; class Clitellata; order Hirudinida; family Hirudinidae; genus Hirudinaria; species Hirudinaria manillensis. The sequence goes on from CM067538.1 coordinate 2,327,226, forward strand.
GACATCGTCATGGTTACATTAAAAAATAATGATGCCTTCATGAAAGGTTTTTCCATAATTTTGTCTTGTTTTTCCAATAATTATTATTTTAATAACTAATTAATACATATTAGTATTTAATTAATTCTTTTAATTAGATAGTTATTATTAATTAATATTTATTATATATTGAATATTAAATATTTAATATTTAATTAATTAATATTCTTTTTATTATACTTAGAATGTAAGCATGTTAATCAAATCTGGAAAATAATAATAATAAATTATGACTAATGCATGTAAATATAAATATAATCTAATATCCATGACCATCAGCTGATGAGCTGAACAACAGTTCAGTGAGCACCAATGGCAAGCCAGCATGGCCAATGTTTACGTCCAATCAATCATCTCTGATTGGTTGCCACGTGAAAAGAAAACATAAACATCCACCAATAGCGGTCAAGGTAAACAAGTTATTATTTGGGTAATTTTATAATTTCATGTAGTAAAAGATTATAAAAAAAAAGCCACATAAAAGCATTAAATTGAATTAAATTATTATTAAATTAAACTATAAAATAAATAAATAAATAAAATAATTCTCTCTTATTTAATTGAATAAAGGATAACAATGCAAAAAAGAAAATAGCATGGTTCACTGACCTTGTCCCAGGTAGGTGGAGTGAGGTGTATGATTTGAGAGGGACCCTTGGGGCTGGACTCGTGGAGTTTGCTGAGCATCATGGAGGCGCCCTCCTGGTCCTGCTTGGACAGCCGGGTGGAAATCTCACCCAAGAGGGAATAGAACGGATCGAACCAGGGCAAACAGCTGAGTTTGTAACAGACATTGAATGTAAATATAGAATGCATAGTGAATGTTGCAACACAATTTTGTGACTATGTAATTTATGGGTGTTATGGCTATGGTTTCCTTGGGCCAATAAATTCAATTGCATGTCATTCTTGTCCATGGAAGATATTTATTAATAATATTAATTAATCAATTTATTTATTTATTTATTTATTCATTTGCAAAGTGGACAAAGAGTGACAGAGGCCTCGTAACGTGATCCATTAAAAGGACTGAAAGTAAATGATTTGAACTTCAACAATTCAAAGACTTTACTGCTGTCTCAGATCAACAGATTAATTGTTAAACTCAATAAATCAAACTTAAAATAAATAAACAAACAAATAAATAAATAAATAAATAAATATGTTTGTTGTATGATCATTTATAGTGCAAAATGATGTATTGGCTCCACTTAGTTATGTTTTGCTTTTCTCTCCCAAAAGTCTGTACTCTCGCTCGCTCGCGATGGCATTGACTCATCTTCCTGGTCACCATCGTCAATGCCATCATCGTCGTCTTCATCATCATCATAATCATAATCATCATCATCAACATTAATTTATGGAGGCACCTTCTTGCATGGTAAAAATTCTTTCGAAACTAATCATTACCATCATTTTCAATGTCATCATCATCAATCTTGCTTATATTTATTATGATCATAAATTAATTGCAAATGTAATTAATAAATTATGCTGGCATGAGCATTTGGACTTATGCAGGGAACATATTAACAATGACAATAATAATAATAATAATAGTAATAATAACAATAATAATAATAATAACAATAATAATAACAATAATAATAACAATAATAATAATAATAAACAGATGCTGTTAAATGATAAAGCAATATAAACATGCTAAGGACAATGATGATGACAACAACAATGATAGACCATCGATAAGAGTCGAAAAGGTGGAATATAGTGACGGAGTGGGACTCATAAAAATGCATGCTCTGATGGCAGCAGAGTTAATGATAAGAAGAAAACAGAAATAATAATAAGTATAAGAAAAATAATAATAACAGTAATAATAATAATAATAATAATTATTAATAATAATAATAATAATAATAATAATAACAAGGAGAAGAAGAAGAATAAACTTGAGAATGTGTATCACCGTGGAGACTGTTAAGTTTTAAGCAGTTTAATTTGTAATTCGGATGCTTAGATTCTGAAAGAGATCTGGTGGAACTGAGGAATTAGTTGCGGTTCTAAGTGCTGTGGATGGATGGATGGAAAAAAAAAGTGGCACAAAGAAGAAATTCAACATTGAACATTTCTGAACAACAACAACAACAACAACAACAAAGGTTCTCAGAATATCTTCAAACAGTAAACACATTGGAACCATTGCACGTTTAACGAAAAGAAACAAACTTTTGCTTTGGATATAAACCTCATGAATGAATTAGCCAGCCAAACTCAAGCTTTTGGTCAGATATTCTTCCAGGATTGATTGCCAGACTGAGGTAACGTGGAACCAGGCAGCAATTGAAGTATTGAACAGCAATTGGATGGAAAGGCATCCTTTGAAAGAGAGGCATCCCTTCAACACTCGGCACGTCACGAAATCATTCTCAATTCAGTGACAATGCTGACAACTCCACTGATGTAGCGCTGATTAACTGACATTTCATTGAAATAAAAATATTTTCAAAGAATAAATAAATAAATAAATAAAACAAAGCAATAAAGAAATGATTTTTTTTAAAGAAATGATTGAGACTTTTCAAATCATCATTGGAACTGCCATTCCAAATGGTCATTTATTAGCCTCAAAGCAGCTCCAAAATTTCACCAGGAAACTACTTTTACACACACACACACACAAAGCATTCAAATGTGTGGAGCAAATAAAAAGTCAAACAAGAAGCAAATTCTGATCTAAAACCAAAGCTTCAATCGTAAAACTCCTGTTTGCAAAATCGAGTTCTCGGGCATTTTTGCCGGTCAAAGATTCAAAGAAAAGTGGGACGTCGTGCCGTGACCGACGTCATCGCTTTTCAATTGAAACAAAATATCTTACGTCAAACTCTTTGTCCCCGAAACGAGTTCAGTGCTGTCAATTCTGTTCAACATCAACAGAAACAAACTTTAACTCAGCAGTACTTGCAAAATGGCCAGAATAAAATTATTTGCATATGTTTATGAACGAACAATTTGCATATTCATATCTAGGGATCGTCGGAGGAACGACCCCTTGAACCCGGCAAAGTGCCCTTAAAAGCCCCCAAGTCGTGGCTTACAAATCTAATCAAAAATGAAATGAATTTTCTGACAAATTGAGTCAAAAGCAATGGGGGACCTGGGGGAGTGGAGTGAGTGGGGAATGAGGTTAAGAAAGACTCAAAAGAGTGAAATCCAACTTCAGATAAACCCTTGTGAAATGCATGCCCATCTCAGAGCAGAGTTGATTGGTTAATTGACCAAATTGGGTAACTAATATCTGATGCACGACACAGTTTTTTGTGAAACCCAGTTGAAAGTACAAACGAAACCATCACAATTGATTCATTTGATGTCCTAGAAGTGTTTTTTTTTAAATGTAAATATAAATTATTTTAATCATAAATATTATAATAATATAATTATTAATATTATAACTATGTTACGTTAACTTTTGATAGGGGGCCAGGATCAACTAACAATAGCAGTTGTTTCGTTTGATTTTCAATATCCTCAAATCATTTTTTTTTAAATTACAAATAACTAAATTGAGTAAATTAATCTTAACTACGTCAAGTTTTATTAACTTTTTATTAGGGTTAGGGATTAACTAATAGCAATTACAGTCATTTCAAAGGCAAATAAACTTTGACCCAGAAAGGTCACTGACCTTACGAAGCAGAAATTCCTCTCAACGTTGCCCTCAGATTGAAGCAAACAGAATCCAAACTTGAACTTGCTGTTTATGTCCGTCATGACAAACGTGAAATACTGCTCTTTGCATCTGCTAAAGGAATAAAATATCGTCATCATCACCATCACCATCATCATCATCATCACCGTCATCATCATCATCATCGTCTTCATCGTCATCATCATCATCATCATGAATTGGCATTGTCACACTCTTAAACTAAGTGACGGAAAATTTTTTTATGAACGAGCAGGTTATAAGATGAATCAAAGCAAGTATTTATAAATATTATCACATTAACATAAATATTATTTTCCATACGTAATACGAATATCATTATATTTTAAGAGTCATTATAGCAATAATAATAACAACAATAATAATAATAATAATAATGATAATAATAATAATAATAATAATAATAATAATAATAATAATAATAACGATTTTAAATGCAAAATGTAATGCCCAAACAACCACGATAAAACCGAAAGAGTGCTAAATTAGATTTAACCCAAAATATAAAAGTCATTGTTGTTGTTGTTGTTGTTGTTGTTGTTGTTGTTGTTGTTGTTGTTGTTGTTCTGGTTTCCATAGCATGCAACACGTTAGCAAAACCTTTTCAACAATCCATGGTTATTACCAATTATGATGATGATGACGATGATGATGCCTAACAGCTACATGATTAAATGTTATTGTATCATCACCATAACGAGACCATCATCATCATCATAACGAAACCATCATCATCATCATAACGAAACCATCACCATCATCATCATCACAACTAGCCTGTTAAAGGCATTGAAATTAATTATTCCTTAGAATCTTAAAGAGTCTGGTGTTTCCTAAATCAGATGTTCGTCAACAAAGACATAAAAAAAACTTTGATGATGAAGGTGATGACGACGACGACGATGGTGGTGGTTTAGATGATGACGAAGACGTCGATGGGCCTTGAGGTCTTGTACATCATTGTTACCAGTCCCACCACTGTTTCTTCTTCCTCATCGTCATCACCAACACTCATTCATTCATTCATTCATTCACCCATCTATTTATTCAGTCTCTCGTTCAATTAACAATTTAATGAGTGCGACACAAGTGAAAAACGAGAGAAGGAAAGCAATTACAACAAACACTTCTTGTGCTGTCTCAGGAGAGACTCTACTTCAATATTTATGATTTCCTAACCTTGAACCACAATCATAATCATCATCATCATCATCATCATCATCATCATCATCATCGTCGTCGTCATCATCATCATCACTATCATGTCCATCACTTTGATTATGTGGGCATCAAGTTGAGAACAAGTCATCCGTGCAATGATGATAATGATGGCATCATTTTATTCCAAAGGTCTACAACAGATTCTACCCAAGGAATTCGAATGCATGAAGATGATGACATCATCATCATCTGACTAACTCATGTTTTACATTTAATAAATTAGGTTATTACTTAATCCATTTTGACCGTTGTTAATGTTATAAGACGAACAAATGATTTCCTATTACATTCACAAACTTTTACGAAACTAAAATATAAAATTTTAATACAAATAAATGCTAAAACTAAAATATAAAATTTTAATACAAATAAATGCTAAAACCAAAATATAAAATTTTAATACAAATAAATGTTAAAACCAAAATATAAAATTTTAATACAAATAAATGCATAGCATGGTGAAGCAATTAAAGAAAAAAAAATAAAAAAGAATATATGTCTGTCTTGAAATGTTACCTCTGGGACCCGATAGTGTAAGGGAAGGCAAACTTCAGTGAAGGTTTGAGAACTTCCTGCATAAATAATCATTGGAGTGTGTAAGTGTAGGGACAAAGAAGTTAATTTGCTCAAATTAATAATTTAAATAAATTAAATAGTTGAAATAATTCAAGAAAATTCCACATTAATTATCGATTAATTCCAAGACATTCATTTAGAAAACTGAGGCGGATCACATTTTATTATAACCTATTACACCACATCACGTGTTTATTATAACATATTATTATAATTTATTATTATAATTACTTATTATTATAATTAAACTAATTTCAATTCTTCCGTCATCTGACAACGACATATTTGCAAACAACAATTCCTGAACCAAAAAAATAGGAACACTTAATGATCAGATAATAGCTGAATCCTAGTTAAGATGGTGACTCAGAGATGCATCTAAAATTAGAAGCAGTCTGACAGAAAAGAATCAAAAACACACCGAAAGTGTGTGGGAACTTATAATTGTTCACAATTGTCACCGAGAAAAGCATTCTGCAAATTTAGGAGCACAAAAGCAACTTTAACAATCCGTGACTAAAAAATAACAAATTCTGACATATATCGGTGGTGACTGAACTATTAACAGTTGATTGAAAATCTTGATAAACTGCCAACCTCATCCTTGAAGTCCATAGGATAGAATTTCACCACTCTGCCATTTTCGTCGTTTCCATTCGCCTCCCTAACAAATTCTATGAACACCTCAAATATTTTATCTGGCTCTTGTCTGCAAAGTAATATGATTTGTCTGACATGGTGAACATGTCTAATGGTGAACCAAATCTTATGATCATAATGGTTATTAAAAATGAACATAAAGAATACATAATATTTCTAAAAAATTAATACTATTATCATAGAATTACTTCTTTAACAAGAGATCAACAAGAGCTATGAATAAACAAACTACTCGTTCAAAGCAAATCACGGGATTGTTGTGATTAATCTTTAAAATAAATAATAGCAAAATAAGATACTAACTTGAGTCTGGAACCCATATTGTATTGCACCCTAATGGGTAACTTTGCAGATTGCAGTGACAATAATAAAAACTGATTCGTAAAGTTCACCAAGCTTATTCCAAAAATATCCTTTAAAAATTCAAAACTGTCATCAACCCTTTTTGAGCATGTGATTGATCAGAGATTTTAGATTAGAACGTCTCTCGTAGCAACCCTACCTCACTTCACAGCCAACTCACCATCCCCAAACCATAAATCCAATCCAACATCAGACCCACTAGATAAACAGCAGTGTTGTGATGTGCTCCAATTAGAGGTGTGACAATTATTTTATTTTATTCTCTCACCGGTGAATTAAAAACAAACAAAACTAAAATTTCTAGTAGGTTGACACTAAAATTAATTTTACATTAAAACGCTTTCATCCCAATTTATTTCGCAAATTATTCCCGTGATGTTGTCAAAGCGCAGCACGACGATAAATTTCTCGGGCTTAAATAAATTATAAGCACAGCACTATCACACACATTATCAACATCATAACCTAAACTTAAACAGGCGACTTTAAATCCATATGGACAACGTATCATATGATTGGTCAAACTTTTACCCAAACTTACTCCGATACCCACTCGTGGATCCCGTCTCCTAAATATAAGCTTTTGCAAAAATTTAGAATTATTTTTTATGCCATTCCTGATGACTCACGGCCGTTAATAATCTCAAATTTCCAAAGCATGTGATGAGCACACAGACTCAGGCGTGCCAACCCATTCACCGATCCTCACCCTGATTCGACAAAATGGAAAAACTCGAAGCCAAAACGAAATTTTTTAATATCAAGTAATTCGCAAAAAATCAAATTCATCGTCACGTTATCACCTAAGACAGAGGAATCACTACGAAACACGAAGTCCGTTTTCTTCGACTATTTCAGATGTAAATAACCCAATAAATTCAGGTAATCGAGCGAACGTTGTGCTCCTAAAATGTTCCACACTTTACTTCTTATGGCTAATTCGGGTCGCCCAAAGTTCGGGTTAGGATTCGAACAGCACTTTTCACGACGAAATTCTATTATTAGAATATAGTCATTTAAAAAGATTTATTTTTTATTTAGCAAAAATATATCAAGAAATGAAGATGTTTTACTCGATCAACCTCTGATCAGGAAAGGCATGTGTAGTTAAATAAAATTACTAAGCTTACTGTATTCTCGATCTCGTATGTCAAACCACATTCTAAAGAGTTCTAAGGGGACAGGGGAACTAAAACCTGTAACTGCAGAATGGAAGGCTTGCAAAACTTCCTGCGATAAAATAGATCAAAATAGATTCGCTAAACATCGGCAAAATAAACATCTGAAGGTCGATAATCGCTGTCCGCATTCGTGCGAGGAACACGTCCGATCGCCAGCTCTACTTCAAAACACGAACGTTTTGTCCGGCAAATTTCTCGTCCTCTCTCTTTTTCTTATAAAAAAAAATCTATTCACATTTAACGTGAAATAATAAAAAAAATAAAATAAAACATGAAACATCTTTGTAGCCACTAAACAACGATTGGGGATATGTTCTCAACGTAGGCATCGAGGGTCCTGAGACGAAACACGAGCATCTCCGGGAAAAGCAAAATAAAACTTGGGACGACGAAAGTTTACGTGATTTTTAGGGAAAAATAAATCTTAAATAAAATAATTTTGCCACAAAACGTTCTTGAGATCAACTGAGCTCGGAACGCGGCCATCGAGAAAGGCGGACAAAAGCTCGGGAAATCGTTATTAGAATTATTTGAGCAATAAAAACAGAATTAGGACTTGATTATTTCAGCAGGACGTGATTACAAAAGCAGACGACACACGTCACAAAGTGGCTCACAAGGTAAAGCTTGACATGACACAGTGTGAGGTCGAACATGGCTCAGAGACGCACCGTGACATGTGACGCAAAATGGTGCTCGGTGGCCATGCACGCAAGAGTTTCTGTCGCACGTTAAAGTCCACGATTCAAATCGACAGCGAATTCATTGGTTCATTAAAATTCACAGCAAACGTTTTTCGCTTGAAAAGTACTTTCGTTAGTAAATAATAATAATAATAATAATAATAATAATAATAACAATAATATTAATAATAATATTTAGATTCTCTTTAGCACTGGTGCAGACCTATCGTTGACTATGGTCTTCCTAAGACTGACTCCTCTCAGCAATGCAGAGAACCCCTGCGGGTCATCGGGGACATCAGACCCTTCAGAGTCGACGTCGCGACAGTGGACCGGACAGACGGAGCGACCGTCGACCGCCTCCGATCTCAGGGGGACGGACGGACGGCGAAGGTTCTCTTGCGGAGGGTGGTGGTTCTCTTGAGGGGGGTGGTGGTTCTCCGGGAGAGCGTCGAGGTTCTGATGGAGCTGACTGAATCGCTGCCTCAGGGCCGTGTTCAATTCCTTCTGCTGAATCAAGAGCTGAGGCTGGTGGTAGTGGTGATGATGTTGTTGTTGTTGTTGTTGTTGTTGCTGGTGGTGATGATGTTGTTGTTGTTGCTGCTGGTGGTGCTGATTGTGATGATTCGAACTCGTGCGTTCGAAGGAGGTCGGAGGAGGTGGAAAGGAGTGGTCGACCGAACGGGGACGAAGCAGGTCCTCGGGAGGGGGAGGCAAGTAGTCGGGGTCAGAGGTCCCGGTGTCAAGTTGGTGTTCGAGGTGCTGTTGATGTTGTTGTTGGTGGTTCTGAAGTTGCCAGATGTTGTTGTTGTTGCCATTGCTGTTGTTGTTGGGCACCTCGTCTGCAGAGATCAAAGAAACTTTAAATAACTTTAAAAAGAAAATACTTCTAAAGAAAATATATTGCTTTATAATATTTATGTTGATGCAATATGTGATACTACTATCACATGCTATGATATCCTCTTGAAATTGAAATTTAAATCGGTCCCGAGACTTACCGGAAGTGGAAACGGGTCTCCTGGTGTCTGCCTCTGTTCTGGAGTGGTTGAATCTCTTCAAGGGGAGGGTGTTGCACTTCTCCAGGTCCGTCAGACTCGATTCCAGGAGGGCATCCAATTCTGGCAGGGAAAATGTTTGATTGGAAATAATCAATAAATGTTACTTATTAACATTGCAAAATATTCTCCTTCACCATCACCATCATCATCATCATCATCATCATCATCATCATCATCATCATCATCACTTCTACAGGCCAGGCTAACTGCTGCAGTCATGGTAGCCATCAACGTTACCATTTCAGCTGTAATCATCATCATTCCATGGACAGACATCATCATCATCATCATCATCATCATCATCATCATGAGCATCTTCTTAAACAACACATACCAGCAATGGACTGCATGGTCTCATTGGAGCTGACGTTGGTCATCGTCCCATAACCACTGGAGCACTGCATGGATTGCATGGATTGGAGAGACTGAAGGGACTGGAGACTCGTTGTTGGATGGTGACTCATTTCCAGGAGTTTGGCATTCTTTTCCAGGTCCAGGATGACTTGGTTCAGTGAGGAGATGTCCACTTCCTTCTACAAGTTCATTATTTGATGATGATGATGATGGTGATGATAAAAATAGTAATAATAACAATAATAGTAATAATAATATTAATAATAATAATCTATTAGTAATTTGTTCATTAATAATAATAACATTATGTAGCCATTAATTTACAACTCATTATAATTTCTTTTATCAATTGAAATTTCTCCACTTTTAAATACATTTTTTATAATAGAAACGAAACCAACCTTTTCATTCTGCTTCGATCTGATGCCTGGAATAAATTAATTGCATAAAGATATATTTTAAGACATTAAGATATTAAGACATTATCCTTCATTAAATATCATCATAATCACCACCACCACCATCATCATCATCACCACCACCACCATCATCATCATCATCATCACCACCACCACCACCACCATCATCATCATTATCATCATCATCATTGCTTCAAAACAAACCCGGCAGGTCGGGGACCGTGGGAGGAGCCACGAATACCGGAGTGACGATGGAGTTCTCCCTCTTGACGAGGGCTGGTCTTGCATAGATCTTCTCCACTTTCTTGGAGCCTATAAGAACATTTAACATTTGGACCAACTGCATGCACTGATAGATGGATGGATGGATGGATGGATGGATGGATGGATGGATGGATGGACAGATGGATGGATGGATGGATGGATGGATGGATGGATGGATGGATGGATGGATGGATGGATGGATGGATGGATGGATGGACAGATGGATTGACTGATAGATGAATTTAAAGTGGTCCTCTTGACAAAAGGAGAAACAGCAGTGTGCTCAGTTAAAGGCAATATACTTGAAATATACATATTCATCACTAAGCATGTCTGTCATTCAAGTATCACTCATGCATTGTTGAGGATGACGACGACGACGTACTACTACTACTACTATGATGATGATGATGATGATGATGATGATGATGATGATGACGACGACGACGAGGAGGTTGGAAACAAATTTTCACGTGTCAACGAATGGCACTCCAGGTATTTCACACCCAAACATTCCTTTATTTACTCTTCCCTCAGTCACAAGCAGCCCATTAAAACAATGATTTTATAAGGCTGTCTCTGACTGCACTGAGAAGTTATTATTATTATTATTATTATTATTATTATTATCATTATTATTATTATTATTATTATTATTATTATCATTATTATTATTATTATCATTATCATCATTATTATTATTATATTATTATTATCAAGTCTACCTTGTACACCAACGTTCAGTTTATCATGTGTTTGATGTACAAGTGACAGTCTTAGGATAGGAAATTCAAAATTCTAAACACAGCACGGAACTTTTATCAATCAATCAACTAACTAATTAATAATTAATTAATTAATTATATAAATAATTAAGGATCAATTTTTTTAAACAACAACTTGTACACAAATCCATCCAGTTTCCATCAAACTTTCACCAAACGATAAATCGTAATGAAAATGATGACATGAAACCCACGGCAACAACAACAACGACGACAACAACAATAACAACCACAACAGCAACAACAAGAGTAACAAGAGGAATCTCACCTGAAGAGCTGGAGAGTGTTGATGAAGTTGAAGACAAGGATGTTGAGGACGGGAAGGACTGTTGCCTCGAGAACTGCTGCAGGATTTGTTGTTGTTGTATCTGCTGTTGTTGTGGTTGTTGTTGTATCTGTTGTTGTTGTGGTTGTTGATAATGTTGCACCTGCGGCTGCTGTTGCATCTGCTGCTGTTGAACAGCCGGCGGAGGTACGAAGGTGTCCGCGGTGAGGTCGGGTCTCACGGAGACCTGCGGATGCTCCTCCGGGGAGATGGTCCGAGTGGTCCTCTCGAGGGGCGCAAACTCCTGTCGGAAGAAGAAGTCGTCGTCCACCGTCATCGTGACTACCGGAGTCTGCTGTTGGCGTGCGACGTCGTGAGGGGCCCTGCTCGAATAGGGGAGGGTGGCCGAACGTCCGACTTGGTGCCCTGCCGCGGGGGGCTGGCAGGGTCCGGTCGGGTGGAGATTTTCTGGGCACCCGTTCCTGAGGAAAGCTTCGCCGGATTTGTGCGAAGAAGACGAAGACGACGAAGAGCGAGACATTGCTCCCATGATGTCTGCTTCCTCCTTGATGCTGCGTTTCTGCAGTAATTTAAAATTCAAAAAGTTAAGTACGTGACTTACTACACCATTATGTTATCATCAGTTAAAGAAACTCTGGCTAAGGGCAAAGGCAAGAGCAAGGCATCTTATCAGAGCTGTACCATACCACATAGATAACAACAACAGCAACTACCACAACAATGAAAAGCACCAATCCACACCACTAATAATCAATCAACAATAATACCAGTATTCTTGATTTTCCTATTATCAAAACTACTGTTAATTATCATCATTGGACTTAAAACACCATCACTAATGCTGTCGTCGGCATCATCATCATCACCGTCACCAGCATCATCATCATCGTCATCATCATCATCATCCTCTCGTCGTAGCGCTTAAAAAAACGGCAACTTAAACAACAAACCTTCCTCTCGATGGTCATATGAAATCCATGGACTGCATCCATGAACGTCTGCTCCACAATTCCAGGACCAGACGACGACTGCGTCTCCAGGATCGTCATCATGTCCTTGAAGCTCTCCAGTTCGCCTACCATGGCCGTTTCGTGTGCCTGCGTTAAGAACGGCCCGTCGTTAATAATACAAATTAAAGTATTAAATCAAATTAAATTTTTAATAAATTAAATTAAATTGTTATTAAATTAAATTAAATTAAATTAACAGATTCAGATATAACAACATTCAGGAAAATCAAATGAACAAAGGTCCAACATGAATGCACTAATGAAACATTATTATTATTATTATTACTATTATTATTATTGTTATTATTATATTACTGCAATTAGTATTATTAATAATTAATACTGAAATAATTATTTCAACCTAGAATAATTAAATAATTTTGTACAGGGAGTAGACATGATGACGATGATGATGATTAACCAACATCCGTCATATTAAGACGATTACTAGTGAGGTGAAGTAGTTGACTTAAATGAACAAGTCTGTCTGTCGTCATCATCATCATCATCATCATCATCATCATCACCATTGTCATCACCATCATCAACGACGTTGTCAATTACTTGTGAATTGGTTTAAACCGATTTTTAAAGAAATAAGCATATTTTTAAAAATATAAATATTATTTTAATAAAATTTGATTTTAAAACCGATTAAAAAACATAAAATAAAACAAACTATTCAATAAGTGACGATGAAGATTTCCCCCTCCGCAAGTGATTAAAAGTAGAGAATTTCTTATTCAAATCCAGTTAGCGGCTCCATCGCTTGCATCATCATCACCATCATCATCATCGTCATCATCACAATCATCATCATCTTCACCACCATCATCATCATCATCGTCATCATCACCATCGTCATCATTATCACCGTCATCATCACAATCATCATCATCATCACATCCTTTCAGTCCGCTTCAGTAGCCATTATAGCTTTTAAAAACCTCGTCAAAGCAATCAAGGAAAAGAACTTCCTGCTACAAATTATTGAAGCCTGAACAGAGGTCCACTTGGCCCGAGGCATACAAAACGTGCATACAAAACATGCGTACAAAAGATATGCATACAAGACATGCCTACTAAAGATTCATACAAAACGTGCATACAAAACATGCGTACAAAAGATGCATACAAAACGTTCATACAATAGATGCGTACAAAAGATATGCCTGCACAGAGTTCACTGTAGGCTCACAAAAATAAAGATCTTAGAAGCAAAGGATGACCTCTTACAAAGGATGTAAGGATGAAAGGATAACCAGGCAGGCAGGTATGCATGGAAATGCACGGATTCAATTGAACCAAATCTATTTTTTAAACTTTATAAACTATATTCCAAAACTTGAGTTTAGTTTAACCCTAACCCTAACCCTGTGTCTCGATGCTTTACGATGCACTTAACGACGGGTGGTCGTCAACTTCTAGAAAGAGCGATTAATTTGAAAGTTTGTCACCAATGTGGGAGGTATAGGACTCATTGATGTGTCACCTTTTTGCACGAATGCGTACACACACACACGCGCGCACACATACATACATACACGCACAAACACATACGCGCTATATCATATAGCCTATATGGTTATATATGTTTTATAAGGATTCATTTGGGCAAACCTTTTAAAACGTACATTTTATCAGGATCTAATTGGGAATTTATGTTGATTGAATGTTATATCATCTTCAACTATAATATCAATATAGTAAGTGCGAATAATAATAATAATAACAATAATAATACGCCTTCAAATATAGCCTAATATCCATGCACTAAATACAATTGATGATAATAACAATAATAAAGAAATAGTAAAAGTAATCAAATTCACTATAAAAAAATTATTGGAAATGTCATTGGAAAGTAATTACGCAAGAGGACAGCACTTGACATAATAAAACTTTCCATAATAAACAAATATATAATAACGAAATAAAGCAATTAAACACATTAAATTAGAATTTTTACATATTTTTGTTATAAAAATATACGTAATAAAATATATATAATAAATAAATACATTTCGCAGATTTCCATAAAAAATATCTGCAAAAATTATTTATCATCGTTTTATCAATCATTTCACACGCACATGCGCACACACACACACACAACAAAAGATAACAAAAATACAAACTAAACTCTATGACTCACCACGATGGGTTTGATGCAACCAACAAGGAAGGTGAACCTGTTCCTATGCTCTGCAATGGCAGACAGGGTGGCATTCCTTTCCGCCAATTCCAGTGCAGACACCTTGGCATTGTAATCCTTCGTACACAACTCCAGCTTGCCCTTGACGTCTGCTTTGCCTGTGATGAACGATTTCATGAAAACATGCCGATGTTATCTCCTGACTAATTATCACCTGATTGATTATCAGTTAACTATTTGGCTATTATTATCTAATTAATAATCAATTGGTTGATTAGCATCTAATCATCATTATCATCATTATCGTATCGGTTGTCATCAGACGACAGGATTTAATTAAAAGAGGTGTTGCCAAATAATTTCATGAGTATCACAAGAAGGGCATCAATTAGAACGTATAGCTAGCTGAGTAGGCGGTGATGATGATGATGCAAAAGTGGTAATGATGATGCTGATAATGATGATGATGAAACATGATGATGAAAAAGTGGTAATGATGATGATGATGAGAGTATCAAAAGGATTATGAAAACCAACAGCTTATCGTTCAAATCCACCACGACAATGGAATCAACACGAACGAATGAATGAAGACAAAACAAATCTGTTTTTCTCTTCGAAAGTCTAACATTCAGACAATGTGCAGTGGAGCCGATTAGGTTATAAGCTTGTAATGTCGACACATTAAGTTACAATCAAACACGATAATAATAATGATAATAATAATAATAATAATAATAATTGATACTAATAATAATTGATAATAATAATTGATAATAATAATAATAATAATGATAATTGATAATAATATTAATAATAATAATAATAATAATAATTGATGATAATAATAATAATAATGATAATTGATGATAATAATAATAATAATAATTGATAATAATAATAATAATAATTGGTGATAATAATAATAATTGATAATAATAATAATAATTGATAATAATAATAATTAGCGTCAAAATAAAACGAAAGTGAAAACCCAATTAATGGATAATCGATGATGACTGAGATTCTCTCTCTGTCTCTCTCTCTGTCTTTGTATGGAAAAGAAGAAATGAACGAAAAGTAAAAGAAAAACTCGATGTTATCACCAGCTGATGGCTTATCAGAGATAACTTAACTTATCAGAGATAACTTATCACTGCATGTAGTGGTTTAATAGTTATAATGACTGGCTGTAATGGGGACACAAACAATTACAAAACAAGAACTGAAAGTTGTTGTTGTTGTTGTCATTGTTGTTGTTGTTGTCTTGTTGTTAACAAGTTACAATCGTAGTCAGTGTGTGGCTTATAGTTATTGGTAGCTAGATTTTAATTTGTTGCATACCAACTAGGCCAATTATAAATTACATATTAACTATTACATATTACCTATAACATACAACCTATTATCAACGTCGCTGTCATCATCATCATCATCATTGTCATCGTTACGATGTGATTAATTGTTGTTGCTGTTGTTCTTGTTATTATCGTGGTAGTCGTCATCGTCTTCATCTTCTTCATCATCATCATCACCACCGCCATCATCAGCATTATCATGTTTGTTAACATTATAAACTGATACACCTATTAATTATAATAGAATTCATCTATTCTAAAGTCCTGCTTGATCATAAATTATTATTATTATTAATATTATTATTATTATTTATTCTTTTTTATTGATTTGATTGAAATTTATTTTTTGCAGAATAAGTTTTGCATTGCAAATGAGCACTTGTCCAACGATTGCTTGTGCAGGGTTTGATAGACAGAATAAAAAAGAGACAAAAAGAAAGAAAGAACAAAACAAAAAAGAAAACTTGTGATGAGAAACAAGCACTCATGATTTCTGCATATTCTAGAAACTACTACTATAACTATTACTACTGTTACAACAACCACTGCTAGCATAACCATGTTCCAGGGTCTATGTTGTTACTATTGCAAGCTTAAGTGATTGTAATTTCATGTAAAGCCTTATAATGTACTGAGTGTCGTTTAAATGTTAATGAGCGGAGGAATAAATAGCATTGATGAAAGTAATCGAGAAGTTTCTGTTGTGTTGTTCTTGTTGTGACGGTTGCCTACTGTTGTTGTTGTTAATGTTGTGTTCCTACGCGCTCATTCAACAGAAAACAATTCCGACTGAACTCAACAAGAAACGACCAAAAATAAAAATAAATAAAATAAAAATAAAAACAAACTGTTCCTATGATTAAGAAGTCAAGAACGAAGCTGAAGAACGTCTAAGAAGAAGTTGAAAAAGTCGGATGAATGGACGAATGAATGAATGAATGGTTTTAAGACGAAAAGAATGAATGAACGAACGAACGAATGAATGAATGAACGAAAGAATCACCTTTGTTGACCTTCTTCTGCAACTTAACAGTCTCCAGTGAAGCCTTCTTGACTTCTCCTTGCATCTTCTTGCATTCTGGAATTTATTTATAATTAAATTCACAATTAAATATTTATAATGTTTAATACGAATAATTAAATGCAAATTAATCACGATACAATAAAACAGTACAGTACAATTAATCAACGACATCTTCACAACGTCACACAGAATGCAATTCTCGATTTTTATTCCCCGAGGTTCGCCGATATATCACCAAAATAAAAAAACAAATCGTTGCCTAGCAACCATTATCGCGTGGCCAGACGTGGCTCTGATTGGCCACAATAAAGAGATTCAGACGTTCAAAGGTCGTTGAGATAAAAAAAGGAAATGTTTAATGAAACAATGATATTGGACGTTGAATATTACCCTAGATCGAGCACAATTAAAGACGTGCCATTGGATGACCTCAAAAGGCAGTGGAATCAATGACAGCCAATGAGAAATAAGTAGGTCGTGTCTGAGTGTCGGTCAATCATCTGACGGATTCAGTGTGACACATGAGCGACATCGAAGACATTGTAGCAGTATGCAACAATAGCAGCACACAACAAGAGCAGTACACACATCAGTAGGTGCACAACAACAACAGCCAAGAAAGAACACGATTCTAGGATAGAATGGTCTCTAATTGATCATTTCTTGCTTTCTCACACTCTTCACCACCAGAACGACTCTTGTGGGAGTCAGAGATAATTAGAAATGCTCTATCATAGTCGTCGTCATCATCATCATCATCATCATCATAATCATTATCATCACTCTCAAAAAGCTTAGATGCCTCAAGTCCATACAGTGGAAGACACATGCGAGTTCATTTCTGATTTCTGAACCATTTCATGAAAATCTTTCCAACACGTTTGGATGTCAATCAATTGTTTTCAATCAATCAATCAATTATGAATTAACCAATTAACTTAATCCATGAATTGTGGTTCACTCACTCATTCGATGACTAAGATTATTTATTATTTATTATTCAAAATTAATAACTATCACTTACCAGATAAATTAAGTAATAATATATAAATAATACAATTATTTATGAATAAGAATTAATGGCAATATCATTTTGGTTATTATTATTACTATTACTATTATTACTATTATTATCATCATCATCATCATCATTATTATTATTATTATAAGCTATTAAGAATGAGTGTACCCGTCCATCAATACAGATATGGACCACTAGACATGAAAGACCAGGATAACACAGACAGCCTTGGCTTGTACCGGTGAATAAATAATAATAATAATAATAATAATAATAATAATAATAATAATAATAATAATAATAATAATAATAATAATAATAATACAGATGATAAATAATATTATTTACATGATTCCTCGCAAGGACTTTCCACTAAATGCAAGCTGTCCACAAACTGGAACCACCTATCAGAATTGGCACAATAACAACGAAAATCATAATAATAATAATAATAATAATATTACTAATATTACTAATAATTATCTTCAGATTAATCAACATCAATTAAATTAACAAAAACTTTACTTAAAATTAAAACTGAGAAAGACATGACATCAACAATAAGACGAAAGAGGACAAGCAAGAACAGGCACAGACAGACAAAGAGGAAAACAAGGAAGAGGAAGAGTAGAAGGAGGAAGAGGAGGGGGAGGAAGAGGAGGAAGAGGAGGGGAAATAAATAAATAAAGGAAACCTTTTCCATGTTCCTTGTCCAATTGTAATGCATTCCTTTTCCATTCATCCATCTTCTCCTGCAGTGGAACAACCAGGCACTCGACCAGGGAACTGCAAATAGCATCAGGATTATCAGATTATTTTGAGTTGGTTTAATAATTGTTAATTTTTAAATGTTTTAATTATATCCCATTATTATTATTATTATTATTATTATTATTATTATTATTGATTGTATTTATCTTTATTATTATTATATTTATTGAATTTGTTTAATGATTTTACTAATTTATTTTACTGGTGTATTTTCCCCTGAAGAGTATTTTGAAGAGTATTTCTCATGTTTTAGGGTTATTACTAATCTGGTTAGTCATCGTCATCGTCATCATTATCATTATACCATGTAGTGACTATTTCAAGCTATTAAAATAACGTTTACAAATAAAATAATAATAAAATTACAGCAACTATAAACCACCGGGGATGAACACTCATTTCCTTTTCATAGCACGTGTCTTCAGCAACCAAAGACATTGCAAAAGCAGCAATTAAAGTAAAACTTTAATTTGCAGGGCCATCCTAATAGTACACATCGAGCATCCGTTGTCTAACATTCAACAATGTTGGTCCAACATTCAACATTATTGTTCCAACATTCAACATTGTTGTCCAACATTCAACATTATTGTTCCAACATTCAACATTGTTGTCCAACATTCAACAATGTTGTTCCAACATCCAACGGTCCAATAAACATGCGAAATAAACGAGGACAATGATCAGCTGCAGTGCTTCACTTTCATCACCACCACCATCGTTATTGTTATCGTCGTCATCATCATCATCATCACCACCATCATGATCATCATCATCATCACCATCATGATCACCATCATGATCATCATCATCATCAACAACCATTCAACCGATGATCACCTGATCCTTGTTAAAACCAAGGACTTGAAATTCAAATCAGATTTTTAACGAAAACCAAGCACATTGTCACACAGTACACCACGGTATAAAAGTACACTTTCACTGGTGGTTAATTAAAACTATACTCTTGATAAATACAATGATGATGGTGATGATGATGATGACGATGGTGATGACGACAACGGATGATCTTATTTTGAGCCTTTATATCATTTAAAAGAACATGCATCTTGAGAAGCCTTATGAAAAATAAGTCATAATTAATTAAAATTGTAATGAAAACAAGATGTAATAGAATTAATTTATGGCTTTTCGTTAAAAAACTAATTAAAACTATTGTGAAATAATTAATGGAATTACAGATAATTAATTTAACTAATGTCAAAGAATATAGTAGACGTAATAGTAGGCCACCATCAGCCAATGATGACGACGAAGATGATGACAACGACGGTGATGATGATGATGGTGATGATGATGATGGTGATGATGATGATGATGTCACACCCAGGAAACATCAGCAAGCATTCTTCAGTGAAGTTACAGTAAACGTAAACAAAACTAGGTACAAACGATCATCAGCGCAAATATTAATTACTTTACTTTGCTCTGATGTGATGCCATAATAAGTAGGACTTAATGCTTATGGACTTGCACTCTTATTTCAATGTACAATCAACAATCAACTGATTTCAGGCCACCACCACGAATAGGTTTGAACTGTTTTACTAAGAACAATACCAGGATAAAACAGAAAATAATCATTTATTCTGGTAAACGCTTTGGATGTAAACAAAGTCCAGTGATTTTCAAAGTAAAGTATTTCGATTACCAAGGTAATGCATTGCAATGAAATTCTTCGTACTACTACAGTCATAATTATAATAATAAAAAAATTATTATTATAATAATAATTATAGGTCTCAACGCCATCATTTATGATCATTATCAGTGCTTAGCAACAATAACTCCATCACAAGAGCACAAGACACTGTCCAGAAAACTGCAAGACTGCTAGACGGTTGCAATAAATAGGTTTGCATTAAAAACAAATTTAAAAAACTCACTTTGTGTAGCTTTTCAGGTGATTCTCAAGGGCCTTGTGTCTGAGGCAGAGTTTGATCATCGACGACCCGAGGTCGCGCGGTCCCCCCTTGGTTTCCATGGCAAAGTCGGCCAACTTCTGGAAAGATTCCAGGAAGGAGGACATGCCAGCAATTAAAAGTCTGGAAAAAAATCATTATAATTGAACGTCACGAAGCCATAGAATATGAGGATTTAAATCAAAAATTTAATTTCCTGTCTGCCAGATTTAATTAAAAGTAGTTTTCCTATAAATATTTAAAAAAATATATCTTTCCTACTATAAACTAGAACCCTTCCTGGCACGATTTTATGGGATATTTTCAATCAAACTGTGACTGTTAAGTAACCCAGTGTAACGTTAACATCTACATTTTATCACCGAAGCACCACATTATACAATTTTTACAGTTTAATGCCTAATAATTGCTGCTTAATGTTCATTAATTCAATGAAACTTTTTTAAATATTACTTTACAAGAAAGCAACCAAAGCAACAATAATTCACTTATTCAGAAAGGAAAGCATAATTCATTTAGGCAATAAAAACATCATCTTTTTAGACAGGGTTGTGGTGTATTTTCTGCAGCATAAATCAAAGAAATAAATCAAAATTGCAAATTACTTTGCGTTGGGGATTAAAATTACATTAAGTAAAAAATGAGAGAATGAATAACAATAAATTCCCGACGACGTATTGGAAACCGCTTGGCAGTAATTAAAAAGATCACAATCATAATCACAATGGATATCGAGGAAGAGATATGATTATTCCCAATGTTATTTATAAGCTTATCATTGATAAGACGAAGCTCAGGGAGGTCCAAAAATAATTGGAATGGAAATTTTTTTTGAGGGAAAGAAATCTTATACTCAGTGAGGCAGATCTGGAAAGTCAATAAGGAGTTATTCCTGGCATCATCAACAACAGAAGATTAAGTGCACTTAAGCAGGAGGCAAAGATAATTGGGGTCGTCCAAGGCCGCCCAAACTCATAAAACCTAACGCCCCGAATCGGCTCATCATTCCTGCCTTAAGCTTTCGCTTCCTCAACCCTAAACTGACGTACGTAGGTCATCATCAATAATTAAGAAAACATTTCCTAGAAAAAGAAAGATGGTGTTGGAGAGAAAGTGACGTGATCAACACTATCATCAGCAGTATCATCACTATTATCATCATCAGTATCATCATCACTATCATCAGCAGTATCACCATCAGTATCATCCTATCATCAGCAGCATCACCATCAGTATCATCAGTAGTATCACAAGCAGTATCACCAACATTATCAGCAGTATCATCCCAAGAAAGAATAGAACAAAACGATGATTACTTGTTAGTTTCAATTAACAATTTGATTGCTATCCCTTTCGAACGCTTCAAAGCAATTCGTCATTGAATCTAATATCGAAAGCGACATCATCTTTTTTTTAGCCAAACGTCGTGTGACGTCACCCGGGGTGTCACGTGATGCGACCATTCGCTTTAAAGATGCTCCGGAGAAAGAGTATCCGGTTGATGCTGTGTTGCTTGGAATGTTATTTACAGACATTCAAAATCACATTCAACAAAGTTGGGGTGAGTAGATTAGCAAGGATGGACGATCGGACGACAAGAAACAGACACGAACAAGAGCTGCCAAAGGCCATCTTTACGTTTAGACGACTATTACCAGCACGACGTCATTAAAAATCGCAAGAAATAAACATTAAACGGATTTCCAGGGCCAGTCTGTTTAGCGGAAGCTTGCGCTTCCTTAAGACTGACCCTATGAGTTTATTTTTGTATTTTAAGTTTCATTTGTTTCGTTTGTGTACATAACTGTTTGTTCAATAAACTCATAAACTCAAAAAAATAAAAAATAAAAAAAATAAATTATGAGCAATTTTGAACGGTTTAAACAAACACACCCTGGGTTATTATGTAGTCAATTATTAGGCACAATTATTATTTGAATAATTATAACTTTATTCAGTCCTCAAGGTTAGATATAGTGCTTTCGTATGACTCACACGTTCTGTTCGACATAGGACATCATGCAACTCATTGTTTATGATCACCATAGGGATCATTAAGCAATCATCATCATCATCACCATTACCATAATCATTATCATCACAATAAGAAAATCGAGAAAGAAACGGATAGTAACCTGAGCGTGGAATTGAACTTTCCGCATTGTTTGATCAAATCTTCCCACAGCGGGTAGCTGCCCTGAAAGGTCAAACTCGTTATCAATACTTGTTAGGTGATGATAACACCAATCATAAAATTAAAATAATATTTAATCAAATCAAATAAATTTCAATAATTCGGGACTCCGACACAGGCAAGGATTATTAAAGAATGTTGTTGGATCATAAGCTGGATTAAGGATTATCATTTAACTGTTTCTGCTAGATGAGATGTTGTGATCTAATTCATGATAGGCAACAAGACGTATCTTTCTATCTACCACAACAAAGTATTTGCCAGCATTAAAATATTATTATTATTATTAATTAATATACAATTAATAGTCATTATACCAGATGATATATCGATTCGTATGGGAAATGTGATATGGATAATCCATCCGTTGGTGTCCATAGAATACGATGAGAGGCAAAGATAGGCGTGAAACGAATCAATGTTTATTTCCAGGGACAGGTGAAGAGCACACGGAGAACCACTCGGGCAAACATTCAGGCGACCCAAGGAGCAGCAGACGCCGGTGAGGAAAAGATGATGATTGATCACCGATTGATCAATTGCCGGCGCTATCGGCGCCATTTTGAATGGCGGCATGAGCAGCCATTTTGAAGCAGGTGATTTAAAGGAATGAAATCTTTTTATGTTTTAAATTTGACGCCTCGCGGAATATCGATTAGGCATTGATCTTCTTTACGTTGTGCTGAGACCACAACAACACCGATAATATCGATTTGTAATTCAGGCAATTCAAGATCCATGAAGATAGGCAAAAGATCATAATTGGATGTCAAGACAGGTTATAAAAAGTCATCTGGGTAGGCGTGGAAAGAGTCCAGCGGAGGCCCGTGAAGAAGGGACAGAAGTAATGGGACAGGATGCAGCCTTTAGGGTCTTTCACCAGAGAGATGTTTATCTCTAATACTGTTAATTACTAATAATCTCTTTTGTTACTTTTGGTCATTACCGACTTAATTACATTCGATGTTTTAATTACGAGTTTTATCTGTGCACAGGCAATAGTTTTATTTCAATGGTTTTAAAATTAAAAAGATAAGGTCTCCAAAGAAGAAATTCAGAATGCAGTAAGAATCATCTTTTCACGCTCGAGTCGATTATTCAGTTCAGTAATAACAAGTTGCTGTATGTTGCAATTATTTTTAAACATCTCGGATTATATATCCACAAAGGAACCCAACAAAGCGCTCTAGGGCGAGAAAAATGGGAGCAGAAGGGGAGCTTTCTTTGTTCACCATCAAGAGATTGTTCGATGGCATCTTTGTGTCGGCAAACAGCCATTTTGAACGGCAGCTCGAAGCCAATAACAGGCAACAAAGAAAGTGCTTTTCGATTTTCTTGGGTGTTTTTGGAAAACATCGAGCCTCGACATCTTGTTTCGAGTTGGATCGAATGAGGTTTCCGTTAACCATTATCATTACATACATGTTTAAATTCAATGTACCCCATTGAGAGAAAGCACAGCATTGGTCCACGATAGGGTAATAAGTCAAAGGCGTTATCAGCAGGTAGACAGCTTGCAGTCGGCAACAATGCATACAAAGAGCAATAATTGCTTGAAATGAGGTCAACTCAGGGCATTTCTTAGTTTGTAATAAAAGTGAAGCAAATATCAAGCAAATTTTATGGAAAGATCAAAAGCTTTAGGACAGAATACCGAGATTTGTCAATGTCATTAAATCGTAACCTGTAAGCGATTACAAAGAATAGCGTAACATGAGCTCGTTAATAGTGGCGAAACCAGTTCTCAGCAATCTATCAAACATTTTATAGCCTTAAAAATAATATAAAGCACAAGAAATGAAATAGTAGAATTACATAACAAGGATGTCCCATCAATGGGTCACATTACAAAAGACTGAGCCTAGCCTACGAGGCCATATGGCATGAGATAATATTTTTTTTAACTCCTCTTTCTCAAGGCTTGCTGTTCAATAACAGCTTCTTGTTCAATTTCCATTATTAACGTTGATCAAAGACGTAAGATAAAAAGGGTGAAGCAGCTAATGTTGGACCCTAGGAGGGCCGCAATAATTAAAATTACGCAATGCAAGAAACAACCACTATGGTGCTTATTTAACAATTACTTAGGATAGCCTAATATCCAGACGGTTAGCTAAATAGCAAAGGGATGTTAGAATGGCATCAAACGCCAGCCATCCTTTTGATCTTCCGCACACTAACCAGGAAGTTTTCAAATCAAATTACTACTCGTCGGGCTTAAAATTATAACATTGTAAAATTAACAACTTTAAATCTTATATAAAGAGCTCTGAAACTAAGTAACCAGTCGCCTCATCTCATGAAGTATTGCATCATTGTGGAAAATAAACAATTTAAATTATGTCTCGTGGTGCATTTGTTCCACAAGTTAAGCATCACTCCAAATATAAGCTACAAAAGTGACACAAATGTGGAACTTTGCCAAACTTAATTGGACTTATGCTCCCCGGAAAAATCCCAGAAAATAGAACTGAGTATTTCCAGATGCTCAAATGTATTTCCACACAAGGCACATGTTACTGAGATCAAGTGCATAAGCCTATTTGTGGCACACCTGGAACCACTTCACTTTCAAATGTAATGAGTAATCATTAGATTAGCCAAGGCACTACAGCCTAATAAAAAAAATGTACCAAACAAGACAGCAATATCTATCACGTTATTCTCTTGCATGATTGTTTATACTAAGCCTAAATGAGTTCAGGGCAGCATGTACCTTCTCAACATTTTAAAAGCCAAAAAAATAGGTCAGACCATGTTAAGCCAAGAATAACATGATGAACTGGTCATGGAAAACATCTTGTGAAGAAAAACAAGGGGAATGCTATTATATGTTAATCACCCAATCAAACTTTTACTTAAATAAAAGCTGAAAGATTAACAATGCAGATTAAGTTTTGGGAAATGTTAAATAAAAACTAGTCCTTGAACTTATTATTAGCTGCATCATGACTCAGGAAGATATTGAAGAGGTAAAGTGAGCATATCATGACGTTGCTCTCAGACAAAAGCAGCATTACATTACAACATGACCCAGCAATACTATCATTGATGAAATTATTGCTTCATATTATCCAGTTATAAGTTACCTAAAGGTGCCACCAACAACGTATGCTAGAAAATAAAAAATCTAATAATGTTTTCTTAAGCCATTCGAAAATGCTGTACCTTGAAAATTCAATAAAATCTTGATATATGCCTGGTAATGTTACATAATCTCACAATAACTTGTTCAAATGACACATGACAAAAATAGTTGCAAAGAAACAATAACAACCTGAAGAATTATTGCAAGCATGCTTGAGCAAGCTTCAAACAATCAATACAAAGCTTCTTAAAAATCACAATGCTTAAACAATTATATTTAATGCATTAAAGACATTAAAATGTCACTACAATGCCTCTTAAAACAAATATTAATAATCTCACCTTTAAATCACAAATTATGTTTTGGAATAATATCCCCAAGTCTGTGAATTCTTTTTCCATTGCAATGAAACCTTCAAAACGAATTTCAGTAATGGACACATTAAATATGCACAGCTGCTTATATAAAACAAGAACACGCTAAAGCAATCCATAAGGCGTAAAAGTATGTGCAAAGAAAGCATGTAAAAGATGTACTATTAAGACGATGGATCAACAAAGCACAAATTTAGAAATGCAAATTATAAGTTTGAATAACGTGAGTTACAAGAAAAGAAAATAAGCAACTAATCCATAATAGAAAAAACATTGACCTGCCAATATTCCACATTAAACAACTATGAAACCAATACAACAAACTGAAGTCAACTCGTTTTAACAACGCGGTCACGTGTCCACCTTATCCAATCATTGAGAAGTAAAGGTTTTCAAAATGTTTTTAAAAAAGTTATTTAAAAATGTCGCTCATCAATTTCATTAATTTTTCAAATAAGCAGAAATTTAGTAAAAGGGATCATTTTCATTTGATTAAAGTAGCTAAAAGTAGTCACTTACATTTCTTAATAATAGAAAGTAATATCATTTAGGACCTTTACATTTTTAATTAGAAAGTTAATACCAATTTTAATAAGTTTAATTTTTCTAAAACTGTGAAGTATTTATAATTGTATTTATTATAAATTGACGATTATTATAAATTAAACAATGATAAAATGCGTATAATAATTTCTTTAAATTAAAAATATTTTTAAAAAAAATACAGCGAATATTTAAACAATAACGACTAAGTGAATTTGTTTTGAAACATTAATAAACCATTTAATGTTTTTATTATTAAAATTATATTATGTCTTTATTTTATGATCAAGAAACTAAGTATCTGTAAAAAAAAATGTAATAACCATGATCTTTCTCCAACACTTTCAGAGGGGTGGCCTCCATCTTAATACTGCATATTTCTCCGTTCATATCCCAGAAAAATTGCATTTGGGTGATGAAATCGTTCTGAGATGTTTTGAATGTTGCTAGCGAATGTGTTTGCCACTGCCACCGCATAATTCATCAGCAATGCCACACCATCACCGCCTTCGACCATCGGCCCTCGGTTTTACTTCATGATGGCATTGAGTTGTGATGTCTGTTGTGGTTATGGGGCAGGGTGGCGTTTGTTGGGTGTTGGTGGGCATGTCGTGTGGACGTTTTGTTGATTTGGATTTGGACGCCTCAATTTGCTGTTGTCATCGTATGTTTAAGTCGTATGTTTAAGTCGTGTGTTAAACAAATTGGAGAATCTGACGTTGATTTACAATTTCAGATTTGTTTCTGACATGCTTTGGGATTAATCGTAACTATGAACAAAAGAGAAGATGATATCAAGACAGATGCATTGGAAGCATCTTATGAGGAAATTAAGGAATGTGTCACTACTCTTGGTTATGGAGAATCAAGCATGACAGAAGACTCTTTAAACAGTGATTGCTTGGTTGAAGAAAAGGATATTTCTGAAGCTGGGGAAAAGGGTTATTTAGAAAACATTAACTCAAGAATGCACGTTGCTGAAGGTGCACAATTCGATGAAATTGTTAAAGCTGGTGAACCCGGTCTCCGAAGTCTAAACGATGTTGAGAGCTTTTTAGAGTGAGTATTACAAATCCATTTCATTATTCTTTTTAAATATATGATTTGCTCACAGATTAATGCATAACTCTGGGCACATGTCACAGAAAATGGATTGTTTAGCAACTTTAATTGCCACAGAAAATGAGACAATTTATGAAAAGTATGATTTGAAATGTGATTATTTTTTTTTAAAGTGAGTTAGTAGCTTCACCAAATTTCCTTTCATAGATTTTTAAATGATGGAGGCTGGGATAAACTTTTTGCTTGGCTGGAAGAATCAAAGAGAGCTGAAGATGCAAAATTTCTAGTACGTCTTTTGGATCTCTATCGGTTGCTGCCAGTTACTGTGCAGATGCTCAAGCAAAACTCGTGTGCAAAATCAATCAAACAACTCATCAAATCACCTAACGAAGGTTTATTCATTATTTGTGGTTAAAATGTTTGAATTTGGTGCAATAATAATAATAATAATAATGGTGATGGTAGTGATGGTGATAATTGAAGATTTGTGATGGTGATAGCATGAAAAATAACACTAATAACCAGTTGTGTGGCCAGAATTTTAAAATTGATTGGGATAGGTGATTTTACATATAAGGTCAAAGATGACTTTTGTTGCGCTTTCAAACTAAAAGTGGATCACTTTGGGGCACATTGACAAGGAGAGGGTGGGGACTCTCCTTGTTCCCCTGTGGTTCCCCCCTCCATGGTTATGCCACAACAACATATGCAACAGTAGTCATTATTTTGTGATGCATCCATAAACATTTACATTAATTTACATTACATCATGAGACCAAAAATAAAAATATTTTATCTGTTATGATTATAATAAATTGCATAAAGATATTCATCATGTTTTATCTGAATTTCTACAGTTATTAGTCAACAAGCAAGAGTTATCATTGATGACTGGATGATGAAAGTGACTTTAAACAAGCAAAAAGGTTTATGGAATTTATTTATTTATTTTAAATCTGGAATTAAACTTCTTTCACAATTTATTATTAGTTTTAGTTGTAGTTATTCTCATCGACCAATAAGGTGACAATATTTATAAAGAAATATATGAGCAATTATTCACACGTAGGAGCAAATAATAGCCAATCACCAAGTTCCAATTACCAATAAACTGAATAATGGCTAATATAGAAATAGAAAGAAAGATATACTTCTTCAGTTTTGTGCTCCCCCCTTACGAGTTCAAAATCTGTCTGCACACAAGAGCTTTGACCTTTTGTCATGAATAATTTCTCGTGTGTTTCCGGCACTTTTTATCCTTAATTAACTATAGAGATAATTAATTAATTAATGGTAAATTAATAATAATAATAATAAATTAACTATCTATGATTGCTCATCATTATCATTTCACTACCTGTGTCAATTAAAGTATTACCTAAATTGTAAAACAAGTTTTCTGTATACCATTGAAAACTACTTGGAGATAGCAATGATAACAATGCAAAATATTTATGTACTTGGAATATTTTGATCAATAACAAATATGACCTCAATGATATGCTTTAATTATGTAACTTTCCCAATTCTTTATAAATTGAGGTGAACCTATGCACATATGGTTCTATTTAACTTAATATTTTCCAGAGCATGGCAACCACAAACCAAAGAAACTAAAAAGTGTTGGCAAGCAAAAATCGGATGACAGCGAAAAATCTAATGGTGCTTTTTTTTTATATTTTATACAATTTCGTTCAACATCTTTCATCCAACCCATCCACCCATCCATCCATCCATCCATCCATCCATCCATATTTTCCATATAACATCATTCAATAGTTTCAACTTAAACCAGTTAAAACCAACAAAATGACATTTGCCCTCAGTTTTATTTGACTGCACCTTACAAAAAAAAACCATTTGAGCAAGATATGCAGCTATGAATTAATGAACTAAATGAATTTTATTCTATTGACTACGTTATTTGAAGTTTGTTTCCAAATAAATTAAAATATATTTAAAGTTATATTTCTATTGCAAATTAAATTAGTTATCATCAAAATCTTATTGTCACGACTCATGTCATGCAATGAACGTCACTTATGGCATGACATCAATAAATGCCTCAGAATTTGTATGAGATTTTAATGAAAACCATTAAAAACATGATGAATTACCTGTCTTTTGACTTTACTTTTAGTCACTGACTTTGCATGTTGACACATGTTTCCAGATGCAGATGAAATCTCTCAATCTCCTTCGAGTATCGAGAAACCCTCCTCTCGGAAGAGATCCAGTTCTGGGTGAGTGGCCGATTTATTGTTTCAGTGCAGATGTTCTGGGTTCAAATCCTGGCTTGGCAGGAATCTCTTGTGTAGCAGAAATCCTCAGATATTTGCAAAGCTTTGCATGCTAAGTACCTAGCTGATCTTATGAGTATCTTGAATCACTTTTCAAAATTACAATCATGCTACAGATATTGTTTAAGCGATGCTACATTCAGAATAAGGTGAGGATGGATTTGCCATCAATGTGCAAGTTGACCAAAAGGTTTATGCATGCAGTGTTGATGAAAATGGTCACTGAGTGTCATTCTTGCACTACTAAAGAGCACCTTTTTGGTAGACTATTGTGCAAATGGACATCTATTAAGATCTATTCCTTCATGCGTTGTTACACGGGACATACGAACGAACGAGTGGCCAAAAATGAAATGCATCATTGTTATCATCCTCCTCCTCCACCATCTTTTCCCTTGCAGATCTACCGATTCTTTTTTGAATGACATCAAGATCACGGTCAGGATTCTTCCACCAAGGCCCAACCAACCTGGTGAGTAATAATTCAGTATTATTTCAATATTTTACCAGCAACTATTGGTCGATTGATGGACGTTCTTTTCAACATCCTGTCGAGTACTTTTTCATCTTTTGGCAAGAAAACGCCAAAATGTGATCGATGCAAAAAAAAAAAAGATGTTGATTTGTAATAAATTATATTTAAAATTTGTGATTTTGTTCATTCTCATACGCACATGAAATCATTTTCTCATAATTATATTTAAAATATTTTCTCTTCAACTTCAACTTTTTTTCCCAGTCATTAAGATTAAATAAATAAATACTTTATTTCTTTTTCGATTCTAAAATGCTTTTTCAGCAAATTTTTAACTTTTTGCTAACTTTTGCTTGCAAGATTTATTAAATTTATATTTACAATATTTATAAATATAAGATTTATTAAATTTATATTATCATGCTTAGAAAAAGTTAGTAATATTTTTGTTACTACCAGGGAATTAATCGTTTAAATTGGTGAAAAACACGTGATATATCACGACTAATATTGCAGCATTTATGACCATGTCGTGAAGTCGATTGTTAACCTAATCTCTACAGCACAATGTCGCAACAGCCGATGATATTTTCCAGAAAACTAATTAAATTAAAGACCTTTTTTAGACCAGTCAGGTTGAGATGCCTTTTTGGAATTTTGTACTAAATGAACTGCTTTTGTAAACAGAGCCTGCAACACCTGCTCAGGGTTTCATGAACGCCCTGTCCTCGGTGAACCTGCTGCCTGAGAGGAAGAAGAAGAAGATGAGGAGGCCTTCCACAACTGACAACAACAACAAAAATGTAGTTGCAATCTTTGTTGTCATTGTTTTCACTATGCACTAGTACATTGATGATGGTGATGGCAGTGGTTATGGATGTGGTGGTGACAATGATAGCTGTGATGATGTTCGTGATGATAGTGATGATGATGATTATGTTTGTCACTTTGTTATGTTGATCTTTATGCCTGAGAGATGCACATTTGTCAGAAAGTTATTTTGTTTGTTTCTATGGCGACATATGATGGCTTTCCATGAGGGTGAATTTTTTTGTGTACACAGTTTATCAGTAAACAAGCACAGGTAATTAATTACCTGCAAATGTGAATTTTAATGCATGCATGCATGCTTGCAATCTCGATGCATTATGATTTGCCTTTTGAGGAAACATTATTCAAAGTTTGGAATTGACGTTTCATGTGCGGTGATATTTATTTTTATTTTTGGAATAATTAATTTATATTTTAATAATCAACATTGTTGATGTCATCTTTGTCAGACCAGTAGAAACAGCAAGGATTCATCTGGCATCCCTGTGGATGATGATGATGATGAAAAGACTGACGTCGAAGGTAAATTCATAGCCGTTTAATGATGATGGTGATAATGATGACAAAAGGACTCAGATGTGATTCGAGACTCACAGAGATTTTAGACATGTTGATATTTGAATGTTGTTGAGTGTAAGGATTGTCGATCCAGTATTGATGGATGAACGGCCATATGAAAGGGATAGATTATAATATATTTACAATGATATTTTGTTTGATTGCACTTGGATTGACACCAACCCTGGAATGTTGGAGATTTAAATTTTAATTCATTTAAAAATAAAAAAAATTTAAATCGTCTTGCGGACGCCTCGCAACCGTCTTTCCTTTTGCAGCAGATGCCACGGCGCACGAGTCGACTCCGCTGGTGGAGGCCAAGTCGAGGGGGCGTCCCAAAAAGGTGACGTGGGCCGACGAGGGGTCTCTGTGCATCTTCCACTACTTCCCGATGGACGAGACCGAGAGAGGTGCGAAGAGAATTTTCTTCTTCGTTGGGTTGATTGCTTCGTTCATCCTCGTCATTCCTGTGTTGTTGATTAAAGTTGTTGTGGATTGATGTGTTGTTTTTGTTGATGTTGTTGTTCTTGTTGTTGTTGTTGTTGTCATGCATGTGGCCTTTGCACTTACTTATCTTCAGTTTAATGTTAACATAGTGCGCTAAATGTTTTTGTGTTGTGTGATATGATAATGAAGATGATGTACCCGCTAGTTCATGTTAATGCATTTTATATTCAATTATTTTATTTTATTGTATTATATTAATTTATTTTGCCTTGAAATTTTTCATTGAGCTTCATTCAATATGTTGAATTATTCTTTAAATGCTTGCTTTATATGCATAATGTGTATATAACATTTGTCTGTTGAATTCAATACTTTTTATTTTATAATAATCCTGTCCTGTGTTGTTAATAACTTATTATTAATAGTTGTTTGTTTGTTAACATTCAATTTATTGATTGTTTATTATCTTCAGTTTTTATAAGAAATCGCCAATTATTTATTTCCTTCTAGTTGAAATTGCTGACCTTGTCCTCGACCTTGACCTTGTCTTTCATATAGATTTACCGTTGCTAAACTTCCGGCACATCCGTTACTTAATTGTATATAATAAATATATCTTAATAAAGTACTAATTGCCTTAAAGTGATCTTTACTTATTGTTTTGAACTCATTGTATACTTGTATTGTTTTAAAGTGTTTCTTATTAAATTTAATCTAATTATCGTAAGTGCTTCTTGCTAAATCATTGTTTCCGTCAATCGCCGGTTTTGTATCGGGACTCGTCTGCCCTGTTTTGCCGCCATTTTCTTTATTTCTTTCTCGATGCTTCAACCAAAAACAGTTCTTAAAAAGAGGGATTTTTAAGATTCTTGACTTCTGAGGTGCTCTCTCATCCTTCATCTCTTCTTTTTATTCTTTCTTTCATTCCATCGCTCGCTCGTGAGTAATTTGCTCCGCAAGGTTTAAAAAATAATGGCAATTGATCTTACTTTCTCGTTGGAAAGGATAAGATGAATTTATAGAAATTATTGAGATTTATATATTATTTTATAAATATAATTATATAATATAATATTTTATAAATATAATATATTACATTATTGGCAGCATGTTTGTCCGACCTTATCGTGTTCACGAAACTGTAGCAACTGCCTTTGATGTTAAAAGCATCAACAACAACAACTACTTGAATACGGATTAGAAATGGCTTACATGAGTAGCATCTCGGATGTAAGGACTGGAAAATTGTGAACATGTTGTGAGTAGAAAGGATTGCAAAAAAGAAAAATTTCTTTGGTTTTTATGCCCCTCTCCAAGAATTGATGATCCAATGATTGGAAATTTAAAGATATTAGCCACTTCTTAGCATTAGTGCCGAAGTTGTCGTCTTGTTTGTCAAAATTTATAAACCTTTGGTAGAAACTTTAACTTTAATTTCAGTAAAAGGAAGTGGTTAATTAAATTAATAAATAAACGATTATTTAATCAGTAGTGCTCGTGTGATTATTATGAATTATCTTGTCGGAGTTCGAAGTAGATGCGAGAGGTGGTTTTTATGGTTCTCGTTTGGTGCAGCACGTCGCAATGGTTTGGTATTTTTTGCTTCTGATTTTTTGTCGTGTTTCATGTTTTTGGATTGAAATTGTTTGTAATGGAAGAGCTTGGTATCATTTTTGAGGTGCTAGTTGCATTTGTTGCTAGGTGCTTGTTGGAGAATTCATTCCGATTACGATGAAAGTTTGTTTGGAAACAGTTGTAAAGTGATATAAATGTGATGCTGAGTGCTGACATGTTGAGATATGAAACATACACGTTATGTATTATACTACCAAACTTATAGCCAATACTTTGCTTTGAAGCACCAGTACTAAGATTTCACGTTAGATTTTAAAGACAACTTTAAGTTGGAAGTAGCGAGAGTTTGACCTTGTGAGACACAATCTTTTTGGAACACTGAGAAGTTCTTGGAGACTTGTTCAGTGGTAGAAGGATGGAAGGATTTGGTAATTAAGAGACTAATGAGAATATATTCATTGTGGTATTCCAGATGATCTTTACAAAGATGATGATAATGATGATTCTGGATAATACTTAAGTTTCCAAGTTCTTAAGTACTTGATAAGTACTCCAAAGTACTTAATTACCATTATCCACAAGGACATTCAACTTGCTTATCAGGGACGATGATAGTTGATCCTGATTATTAGTGCATCATTAGTTTGAAATCATAAAGTCACCATCTGATGACATTTTCTGAAATGACATAGTGATGGTTAAAGTATATTATGATGTTTGAACAGCTTAAATCACAGCCTTTCAAGCTATGTGTATTGTGACTGGGCCAATTCTTAACTGCATATGGATGATCATGGAGCTTTATTTGTATTGGAACAGTATGTTATAGAAAATTTTGATTAATCATGGTGTTATAGCAACCAATACCCCATAAAATAGCCCAATTGAATGTCAGTGATGATGCCAATTAATTAATCACTTAATTATTTTTTTATTTATTTATTTGCATTGTTTCATAGTGAA
>CM067538.1:2365000-2500000 GCA_034509925.1 Hirudinaria manillensis
CGGTGACTTAGCAAAGAATTCTCCCCATCAAGAAAGTTGAAAGTTTGACCGGATTATCGTCAAATGTCAAAGAAGTCTCTCCAGCAAAAATGTTGAAAGTTTGACCGATTGTTGTGAAATTCCTCCGCTAACTGGAAGAATTAACTGCCTCCTTTACTTATAAATTACATTTATAAATTAAGAAATTGCTTTAATTATGAAAGCCAGACCAAATTTTGTCTCAGAGCATAAAAACCAAGTATTGCTCTGACTAATACGGTTTGGTACAGCAGACAATTTTGAAGCAAATCAAAGATTCCATCCATAATTCTGAATTGATCAGAATTTAAATTAAAATTACTTTATTGCTGACTTTTGCTAATACATTAAAATTATTTGGAAGGGATTCCAATCATAAAGAGGAAAAGATGAAACAAAAGTACTGGTGTTTTAGCTTAACATATTATTGGTTCAACTGGTTGAATCGAGCCTAAAGCTGCAGTGTATGTGACCTGAAATAATTGACTTGACCTACAAAGAAATCTAAAAGATTTTGGAGTTCCTATAGAGACAGATTTTCAGGAGTTACTGACTGGAGTGATTGGTGATCTCATTTACAAGTTGATTAAGCATTCAATGGAACAAAACAGGGACCTGAGCCAGACTACAAAAGGATAGTTTCAATTGCCTATTTTAGAAATTCAGACTTACAAACTCAGAGCCTTCTATAGGGATTGTGCCTGCATCAGATATTTTCTGATAAAAACAGGAATGTGTGCCCAGCAAGTTTAATATTAAGCTATTTAATTTAATTTAAAGGAAGTGTGGCTTCCAACATGATCCCTTTTCCCCAAGAATAATGTGGAAAATATAAATCATAGAAGTTCAAGTCAAGCAGAGAATACATTCAGTCTTCTATGGCAGACTAAGACGATAAGATTTATTTCTAAAGGGTCATCATTGCTGGAATATCTTCTTAAAAGCATTTATAAATAAAAGTGGATTATGGAGGTGAGGCCTATTTCTGTAATACATATTTTAAAAAGCAAAACTTAATTTACTAATCATCTTCAGCATATTCAATAGAAAAGCATCAAATGTTGTAACCAAGAATCCAAAGTTTCTCTTGTAGCAGAGGTCAGCAAATTTTTGTCTGCTTCAGCATTTTGAGAGGTCTCACTATGCTGGACTAAGAATACACACAACAGTGGATGTGGCAGGATAAATGAGCTAGGATGGCCAAGTTGGAATGCAGTCTAGGCTGCGTCTGGCCTAAAGTCTGCTGATCCCTATCATTTAAAACAAACAATACATTATTAGGCATAAATAAATAATCTTGTCAAGCAAGTGCTTTTCATCCCTTGTCATGCCCTTGTCATTCTATCTCTGAAAGATAAGGAAGAAGTGATAGATGATGGATTTGTTATTCATCAGTATTCATTCCTGCATGAAGAGGGCAAGTATTGAAAGGGATAACTAAACAAACATTGACCTTGCTAAAAGTGCTTTGTTCATCATGTGGTCTGATTGACATTTTGACCCCTGAGATATCCATCTCATTCAAATGATGAACCTTGAGTAGCAATCACCAGAAGAATTGTTAAATAGCATATATACTATTTATTAATACACTATTAATTAACTATCTATTGAAAAGAATGAATTAACATTAGAAATTTGAGAATTGATGCCAATAGTTCTGCTGAATCATGCACCCAAAACTTATCTTGCTTTATTTAAGTCTGGATCCAGCATCCTAAGTAGTAGATTGAATATTCATTGGGGTCATGTTCAAGTCAGGAACCTGATTTGGGTGAAGGAGTCCCTTCTAATTCCTGATGAAAATAAAAAGAAAAATAGGAATCAAAGTGTGCAAGTGAGATTTTCCTCTCAACCTGAAAAAATCCAAAATTTCATCTCATAAAGCATTTGGTTGAGAGGAGAAGAGGATTTTCAAATAGTTGTTACTTTCAATAGGATGCTACTGATATACTGGGCATGCAAGTGGCAGAATAGAGTTCCTATTCCTGCAGCAGTGATGACAACCTACATCATCGTGGAGGTCCCTAGGATGGAGTTCAAGTGGCAATTGATTAAGAACTATCTTCACATTTCATTTCACACTCAAAAGATTAGACACAAACAAATGTAGGAATATTAATAAATAAAAGTTGGTTCACCAAGTTCATCTTTGTCATTAAGGCTTCCTACAACATTTATATACAGTATTCACTGTTATTGGACATTTATAGGTAAAATTAAAGATTTACTACATAATATGAAAGGGGGGAGCTAAAGAAAAATTTCTCTTAAAAGAAAAATGTTTTGGAACCACAGGTTTGTGGAATTTGGAGGGCGATCAATTGTGTTGATGCAGTTGTAGATCTCTTTATTTATCAGATGTTAACTTTATTTTCAAAAGAAAAGATGGATTGAAGCAATAGTGAGCTATTTCAATTTTATTCAGTGAATTGTATCTACTTATCCATATCAAAGAAGCAGCAAATATAAGTTCATTTAGCTTTTCCACAAAACATCCGTTGCTTATTAGCAACCATTTTCGAGTTCATTCATATCAGTCAATTTGCTGATCGATCTTTCATTCTAGGTGGATCGACAAAGCCTCCCTGTACTCACTTCCTGGCAGGAAACTGCAAGTTCGGTTCCAACTGCAGATTCTTCCATCCCCCGTCGACGGAATCCCTTCCGGCCAGACCACCTTCCACTAAAACATGAATCCCAGTGCTTCACCAAAGTTCTTTTCACCCTCACCACATGTCAATCTGGTTTCGTTGGTTGAATTCTTTTTTTTTGTGTCTCCGTTCGTGAGTGGGATTTGTCGATTTAATTGTTTTGTTTTTCTTTTCTGTTTGAAACATCAGCTCTCGGACAGTTGCAAAATCTGGGTTACGTGTTCACATTTTCACTTGTTTTCGGCACATTCTGCGGCGCTTTGTAAACGATTGACTGGCTATAATCGCAATTATAGTTTACAATTTTGTTTTTGGAATTTTTCTGGTGATCCTATTAATTCGTCAGGAAGTCTTAGGTGGTTCGTTGATTAAATTGTAACTAAAAGCTTTTTTCTTTGTGAGCATTTCATCTGAATTTGTTAGAGTAATTGACTTTTAGAGACAATCAATCTCTAGGGAACGATCGGAGGTCTCAAAAGTACATTACTGGTGACGATTTGCCGAGCGGGTCGAGGGGAAGCCGGCAGCTTTTGAACCAAAACAATAGTTTACTAGCATCCAAAACGATGGATTGGGTTGGACGATGTTCATCTCCACGGACGACGGATGTATTTACTTTACCAATGACTATATTTTTGAACACCTGAGCATTTTTCTTATTTTTAAATTGTGCTGGAATTCATCAAATCTGGTGTTTCTGCATGGATACAATAAATGAAGCAATAACCTAATATTTGCCTTTTACGAGTTGTAAATATTTAAATTGTAATAAGCGGGAGGAGCCATGTTAGTCCGACGGTTATACAAGTGGGCCTACTGTTATTATTTCTGTTGGGATAATATATCAGTTTGTTACGATAGCCACTACGTTTAAATATGTGACCCTAACTCCGTTAACCTTTGAAAAGAGCCAACGTTTCTTCTGTTTTGTCGAGTATCTGTTCGCTAGAGTTTAATAGAGATCAATAATTTTTCGGCCCAACCTCATCCCTCACTTGCATCGAGTCGGACCATATTTGATTTTCGCCCCAGTCCAGGCCCGCCTCTGAAAAATTGAAATGGATTCTCCGGCTTTGTAAGTTTTAGAAATGCAGTAACGGTTATCGTATATCGGGGCAATATGCATCTGCGTGCATGAAGCTATATTCGAGCTTTTAATGTCGAGCGGAAAACTTGCATGGGAGGTGTTGACCATCCTTACGAAGTGGGGCCGGGTGCGATCGAAAATTTTCGCGACCTCAAAAATTTTTTTAAACCATTACGCTCCCCAAACTGTCGAGAAAAAACTTCATTTAAGTCGTATTTATTTCAGGAGTAACTTTATATTAAAGTTTATTTTTCGTTTCTCGGTTCACGTACGTAAGATCTTCAAAGTTAGCTTCACACGAAGCGACGTTGCAATAATTTAATAAAGGTTTAGATGTTGACTCTACCGTCAGATGATGATAAGCAAAGCTATAGATTGTGGACATTGCTCCAGAATCAAATGGTTAGATTGACTAGCCAACCATTGCAGATGAATCGATTAATTAGCATTAACTGAACAAGATGGATTTCAAATATTTAATCATCATTCTTTAAATCTCCAAAGTGGGCTGAATGAATTTCAATTTTAATCAGTGGGTTCCGTTTATATCCTTTCAGCATTAGAGAGACGTGGTGGGCCAAAAAACAAAAAAGCTTTGATGCTTTATTGTCATTAAAAACGCCTCGACAACTACATTTTTGCTTGTTATAACTAAATACAGTTGCTGAAGAGGCTCAGAGCATAGCTAGACTGGGAAGAACTCCAATGACATTTCGTAGTGGAGACCGGGGCTATATGCACTTAATTACCATTCTTCATCTTCTCACGTTTTTATTCGCGGAGTAAACTAAAACCATTATGGACCATATTTAAGCTTGGTATCTTGACTTCAAATTCGCTTTTAATAAAAACTCTATTTCAATAGCTTATTGAAGGGGCAGGAGAGTCCTGCAAGTGTTGCAACTTGCCCAATTTCCGTGTAAAATGCACCACCTCTTCGGGTGGGTCGCGAAGTACTCAAAATGTTTTAACTTTTGATTATTTATTTTAGGTTTTGATGCAATAAGTTAACAAACTTTGCCATAATTGTTAATTTTCTTTTAAATATTCCAACTGGTTCAACACCTTTAACTTCAGCAAAAAAAACATCAAATTTAAGGTTGCTGGAAGCATGCTTTAAGCAAATTA
Source organism: Hirudinaria manillensis (assembly GCA_034509925.1). Lineage (NCBI taxonomy): Eukaryota > Metazoa > Annelida > Clitellata > Hirudinida > Hirudinidae > Hirudinaria > Hirudinaria manillensis. The sequence continues at coordinate 2,369,888 of CM067538.1, forward strand.
TTATCAGAAAATGAAACTATATATTGTTATCTCGCTGACTCGTTTTATTGGGTGAGGGGAGCTTACCAGATGAATCTCATTAATCATAGTTAGTAGTAAATCTTACAAAATTCGAACTTTATCTTTAGCCTTTCAATTTCGTCATTGGAGATATTGATTTCATGTTTGCGCTTAGGATTTTTTTATGTGCGCCTTTCTCTATGGCAGTAATCGGATACCTCAATCCCGCTTACCTTCTGTATCATCCTTCCGGAATGATGGATCAGAAACTATACCATCAAACAAAGTTCGTTTCTGTTTGCAACAACACTTTTGATGGTCGAAGGACTGGAAACATGATGTTCGTCCTGGCAGCCTTATTTTATGCATCCAAACTCACTGGCAGAATGCCAGTAATGCCCATCTCATTCCCTTACGACTGGATCGATCAGATCTTTGCCAACGACCTCCAAAGAATCTCTAACAGTTTTATATACGATCCAAATAGCAGCACCATCATCTCGGAAAGCAAACCATTTTACGACGACCAATTCGATCTTAAACTTCACAACAAATCTCTGGAGGGATTTTCGACGATCCTCATCTGCGGTTACTTCCAAAGTTACAGATACGTTTTCGAAGTTGAGGAAGAATTGAGAAGTTTTTTTAAGTTTAAAAATAACATTTTACAATCAGTGGATGAATTTATAAAAAAAGAAGCCACAGGCAATGAGAACACCGCCTACATTGGAGTTCATATCAGAAGATGGTCCGATGCAAATTCAAAACATGGATTCACATTGGTCAGTAGTAATTATTTAGAAGCTGCCATGGAATACGCCATTGGATCGCTTGGTCGATACCATTCTTTCGTTGCCTTCGTGTGCAGTAATGACGTCAATCATGCAAGGAGAAATATTCGTATGATGAACTTTGCTAGACACTACCGAAATTTAAAGATAGTTTATTCAATTGGACACAGTCCTGGCTTTGATCTGTGCCTGTTGTCAAAATGCGATGTTTCCATTATATCGACTGGAACGTTCAGTTGGTGGGCAGGATGGTTAACAAATTCCATGTTCACATTTTATTATTCTCTGTATCCCAAACCGGGGTCCACCTATGCCAAACACTTTAACCCCAGAAATTACTATCCTTCGACCTGGAAGGGACTTCCAGAATTATCAAAATCTCAGATTTCCTGATTAAGAGCTTATCATTTGTCATGTTAATAAGAATTGAATGTCTTGAAACTTTCATCATTTCTGTCATCATGTTGCCTTAGAAAATATGGCTACAGTTTAAATTTGTTGGAACTTTAGAGATTTTTTTGATTTATTACAATGAAAGGTTTTTAAAGATAAATAGTTCATTAAACATTTGCAATTTATCTCGTCATTTTTATTGTTGAATTCTCATACCATCTCACTAAATTCAGAAATTTGAACGTGGTGGGTCAAGTTTAATCAAGGAAATACAATTTACAAATGTTCTTTCAAGTGATACGTTTATTAAATATGCAAGAACTTCGGTTCTATTATGCCGACGGCAAAGGAAGTCGAGATTCTGATAGATTTATGTAATTTCTTAATCAACGAATGCTTACAAATTCGAAAGCTTTAAAAAAAAGCTGTGTTATTGCTGCATAAATGTTATTCGGTGTATTTAGATTTTTGGTTCCAATTAATTATTTTTTTGAAAAAATGGATTTAGACCAACCGATAACACAAGAATTAGCGAATAATCATAGCAGTCGTTATGTCATGTTCGAAAGTTAGTTTGCTTGTGCCACAAGTTCTTTGGAGTGCTACATAAATAAGAAAAAGCGCCTCTGAGACTTGTCCTAGATGTCTTGCTATGCAAAAGGACATTAATAAAATACTACTACTTCCGACATCCGAAATCTTTCAGCTTTGTAACCTCAATGGTGTGAATGTAAAACTACTGTTAGAGGCTATTACTTTAGTATGTTTACATAGTACTAAAACCAATAATACTAAACGAAACTGTATCTTGATTTTCCATACCCCTCGAGATCGCTATTTCAAGAAGATAGCATTCTTGCAAAGAACTCAACAAATATTGGACTGATATTCAGAAAGTGTGCCATGTTTAAAAAATAATTACTCTCTGTTGGCCTCTCTATTGAATAAATTAGGTAGCGAAATTATCCTCTAATTATTCTGATACAGTAGAGGGTTTTAACAAAGGTCTAAGTACGTAATATGTAAATATAGTTTCTAGGAAGCAAAACTAAACGGTGGTTATTACACCGACTAGCAATAGTCAGTCTCCTTAACTACTATAAACTATTGTTATGTTAAGTTCGAAAAGTTGATTGTGATGATGACGTGGTACTGACCATATACACTCCAAACAATCCAGATTTTATTTTCGGGCTGCATTAAATGATCTCATTTGAGATTTAAACTTTCGAAGAACTGCATCAGAGCTTCTAGGGTCGATTTTGAAATATTTATTTGCCACAAGCTCACCTTTCTCGTGGCACAGAAACCTCGAAACAGAATTTTTAGATTGAATCTCTTGTTTACAAATCGGGCCCAGATATTCTTAGATTAATCACTCAGTTAAGCGTCTGTGTCTGTGAGCATTATGTAAAAACTAAAATAAACTTATGAAGTCAGGCCGGATTTTTTCAGAATGCAAGTGGTGAATTTGCGTTGACCTTAAAGTAATTGGGATATTAGGTTAGCAGGAAGTTTTGTGAGCATTTCAGAAGAGCAGACAAACACCTCTGGAAAAGGAAATATTGGCGCTACAAAAACAGCTTCACCTAGTATCAGAAATAACATTTTTCTGAAATTTGAAATGTGACAAAGCTTATAATTGGATTTGCGTGAAAATTTTCGAAGTGATATGAAAATTTTATTTACATACCCGAAATCAGCATAATAAAATTATGTAAAATCACTTAAAATATTAAAGACAACCGACTTTTTCCTTCTAAATACATAGGAGTGTATTTAATCAAAAGCTTTTACTTGCTACGCGCACTCTTCGCTTCCGTGAAGTTTCACATGACTGTTGATAACCCGTCTCGGCATTAACTTTTAAACTCGGTTTCGGATCCACCACAATAGTTTGTCATATTCGTTTCGGTCTGCAGAGATGTTGGCACTGCTTCAACGCTTTCTCGACTGGATTAAGAGCCTCTTCTGGAAGGAGGAAATGGAGCTAACTTTGATTGGTCTCCAGTATTCGGGGAAGACAACGTTTGTAAACGTTATTGCCGTAAGTAATTGTTTCATCTGGCATATAAGTTGCCAGGAGGTCTTGCTTCACAAATCTTAATTTGTCGTATGTAACACATGTTAAAGTCCAAATGATCTAAATATTTTTAGTCTGGAAAGTTTCAAGAAGACACTATTCCAACTGTGGGATTCAACATGAGGAAAGTCACAAAAGGAAATGTCATTGTTAAAGTTAGTAAAAATGTTTCTAACGAGTACGCCAGAATTTATTCTTGCTCGCTTTATTAATCCACCAGTTGTGGAATTGAACATTGAATGAATTCAAATTCAGTGGTATGTTGGATGACTTCCTTCCAGGTCTGGGATATTGGAGGTCAGCCAAGATTCAGAAGCATGTGGGAAAGATACTGTAGAGGAGTTAATGTTATTGTGTAAGTTGAGAATCATTCCATTATTCTTGTTGAGTTTTGGCTTGAATACATTGCTCTAGCAAGCATTCCTAGCTTGCTACTTCGAAACATATTCAAATAAAGTAGTTAAGTAGTTTCACATGACTGTTTTTAGGCTAAGTAGAAGCTTAATGAATCTCAAAGTTTAGATTGCAAGATGTTGTCTGAGAGCTGTGATATAGTGAGAATTAAAATCATGGTATGCCAGATCATGTTTTGTTGTGGGATTTGTCTGCATTTGTTGTTATGACCTCAGTTGCGAATAATATTGCCAGTTTAATTTGATTTCAGTTTTAGTTATGAATATTAGATAGACTTTAGTATTGCTAACGATATTACAATGATGATACCTCATCTTTCAAGGTACATGGTAGATGCCGCCGATCACGAGAAGATCGAAGCGTCCCGCAACGAGCTCCACAATCTTCTAGACAAGCCGCAGTTGGCCCGAATCCCCCTCCTGGTCCTTGCCAACAAAAATGACCTTCCTCATGCCCTTGACCAGAATGAGATCATCGATCAACTGTATGACTTCAACGTTGATAATGGCAATAATATATTGTATGCAATACTATACATATAGTAGTGACAATTTAATTAATAACTTATAACTTAATTACAATAGTTTATGATGCCACAAAGGTAATGTGTTAAAACCTCCAGATCTTTCAAATTTTCCAGTATGCTGATGCGTTACGGACTTTTGAATAGAATTAGCAAAGTCATGAATTAATGTTTTTTAAATTAAAAATTACAGAAACCTCTCTAGTTTTCAAGACAGAGAAGTATGTTGCTATTCAATATCATGCAAGGATCAGTTGAACATTGGTCAGTTTATCTTCCCTTTTTTTAATAGCAGTTTGATGCCACTGTTTCTTGCAAAACAATTCAATTATCAGAATTTGTTCGAATGGAACTTAATAAATTTATTGGCTTTTTCCCGAGAATGCGGCGTAACTAATTTGCATTTATAAAATAATCTCGACATACCAAAGGTTTAAAATTCAAATTTGCTTTACTTGGTGGTATTTGCTGTAGTACTCGAAATTAATTTGGTTTTATTCTATATTACGTGAAATTTGTAGCAATTGTGCAATTAATTTGTAAAGAAGTGTTCGAGATGTTTTATTTATTTATTAAATGTAATGCAAAGTTTCAATGTTGTTATAAGAAAAGCAGGTTTTAGTTCCGAGTACTACAACCAATAGCAACATTTAGTCGATTTGCACTAATGAATGATTCCAATTACAGACATCACTCTGCAATGGCTTATTAAACACTCTAAGTCTCAAGAGACCAGATCTGCCTAAAGTTCAGAAGTGGAGTATCCAGTGATGACGACTATAACTACAACAACAATGACGATGATTATGATGATGATGACGATGATGAACCTTTCCACTTATTTTGTCTGCATTTTGGTGTTGTTCCTTACAATTATTTTTTGGTTTTGACTCAATCGGTCGACTGGTCGTTCGTTTCCTCAAATGTCGCGAATCTCTCCTGATCCGAGATTTTCCTTCGAGCTACTGTCAGACCTTGCAAAGGTTTCTTGCAGAATTTGCACAATTTTTGCACATGCAGTTTTACATTTGCAAGCCAAGGATAATACGTTTGCTGCTCTAGTGAACATCAAAATTTCATGTCCTGATTAGCCAATGCTGAACCTATGAACGACCTCTATTGTGTGTGTGTGCATGTGTGGTACATGCTTACGTCTTGTTTGGCGAGGTTAAGTCTTTAACATTGTCGTTAATAATTAACAGGTCTCATTATTCCATTTCCTGCTGGTAGAAGTGGCAAGTCAAACAGATTGCATTGCGCTTGATAGAATTGTGCGCGGTGCGGCATACTTTGCACACGCTTCCGTTCGTTGTCGATTCGCTTATTCTAGCTGTGGACGTGGTAAATATTTCGTTTCAATCACCTTTTAATATCGCCACCAATTATGGAAATATAACATGGTCATCCGCGTATCGTGTTTTACGCCTAATTAGGATTTGCTGCGTTCGAGACGTCGGCATGAAAACATCACGTGAAGCGGTGAATCATGCACAACAAATAGGCTTAACACGAGTCAAGGCTATAAAAAAAGCCTGACTTTTTAAGATGAAACGATCGAAGTAGTAGTCGAAAATCTCAAAAACGTGAAACTCGCTAAGCTCAGATGAAAGCTATCCGTGATGCGGTTGTTATGACGGTACTACTCCGTCGAACGACCTCGAACCCTTCCAGTTTATGCGCAACAAGTAGCTTCAATTCGAGTCAGACACTCCAGTCTGGAAGGCTGAATCGGCGCATCAAAAGTAACGAGACTCCACCAACTTATGGCAAATGTTATAACTTAGCCGCTCCCCGTTCTGTAAAACGCTAAGACGCTAGCAGAAGATGGTATAATGCCCAGATCGCTTAATAGCTCATTTCCATGCATAATCAAAGTAGCAACCTACACAATTACTTAAAACCACACCAATGATTGCAAACTTTCTCTTGTAAACATCTCAAAAGTCATCAGGCAACCCCAGCCAGTGACCGAACAATTAATCTGTCGTCATATTTTACAATTATCGAATGTCCTAGAATTCTTTGCTGTGACCAGCAAATGAGTCTAGAAGGCAATAACGACTATTTCAAATAAAAGTTCATCTTATAAAGGATGTAAAGCTACGTTCACCAAAGAGTCATCCAAAGAATAAGGAACAGTAAAGCATGAAGTGAATCAAAGAGGCAATTATTAATATTGAAACATGCTATATTTATTGGTGCAACTGAATTAAGGGGTGCCATTATATGTCTGTGTAAATACTCTTCTGAAACTATTCTCAACTGTCTCCATCTTCCAAGGCACCAAATTTGTTGTTGAGGGATATTTTGCTAGAGGCATTGAGGGGATTTGCCACCTGCCTCGCTCCACCTTTGACTTTCTCAAAGTCCTGAGCTATCTTACTGCAAAATAAAGAGGAGATTGAGTATAGAAACAAACACAACTCCAAAAATGAAGTTTAAAAGTAAACAAAGCAAGTACGACAAAACGACGAGATAATATCTCGATCGCTTGACCTGTACAAAGATACCGAGAAATCAAACGTTGCAACTGCTGACTCACCCTTGTCCCTGTTCTATGATAGCAGCGGCCGAGAGAGATGGAAAATCTTCCACGTTCTTCATATCAGGAGCCACTTTCTTGGCCTTCAGCTTCATGCTGAGCTTTGTCGCCGAAGTCGACTGCTGCGAAGCCTGTCTGAGTGCGGGAGGAACGTACTTGCCCGCTGGTCTTTCCTGAGCTTGGACGGTCGGAGCTAAAACGGCGCACGGATTAGCAAACGATTGCCTTTAATTAGCAAAACAAAAGCAAGCTAAACTAGCAGGAATCCATGTCAAAGAGAAAACTCTGGCAGTCCCACAAAAGAAAATAAATAATAACCAACCGGTTCTGTTCTGGCGAGCCGCTGGCGGAACATATTTTCCTGGCTTAGAAGGTTCAACCGCTGCTGCAACTTTAATAATTAAATTCGTCACCAGATTATTCTGATGAATCATCACATAACTTTAATTTATGATTAGATGTCCATAACATCTGATCTAGAAAAAACCCGACAGTTATAACCAAAATACAACTCGATACCTTGAACCACCTCCTCGGGCTCAGGGTCTGGGATGGACACAGGAGCAACAACCGGCTTCCAAGGACCTTGCGACTCCCTCTTGTCTCCTGCTTCCTCATCGCCAGATGGATTTCCCTGACTGTCCTGATCGACTCCATTTTTGCTGTTGGAAAACACCAAAGTATTTGAAATGCAGTTACAGCACAATTAGATTCTAAATCACAATTAGCCAATATATGCCAATAATAAGCAATAATTTGATCAATTAGCATTAAAACTATATATTACAGAGAAGCAACTAATCCATTTTCAAATCATTCAATTCTAAGCATCAAGTACAATGCAGACAAAAAGTTTAAAAAAACCCATACGGAGTGCACTGTGTAAGATTCAGAATCTTGAGGTTCGAATAATCTTTTTCAGCTTCCTCCTCATATTCTTTCCATTCTTCATCATCCTGAAATGAAGCATTTTAGAGATATTTCAAATTATTCATGATATTTCATTATTTTGTGGCCATACATACAACAATCTACATCCTACAAACAACAGTGCTTCATCAGCCCATAATTTGATGACAGGATAATACAATTTTGTAATATTGTGGACCAAAGAATATTTATGGCTTGATTTTGCAGAAACGTTTGAAAAAATATGAATGATTGCTTTTTGGGGACAAAATCAACACTGATGTCTAACACTTAAGTGATCTTAATTATTTTAAAAGTATTCCTAGTAACTGGAGTGCCTTTTTACAATGAAAAAGAGACCTCAAGCTTCATATAGATCCTTACAAACTAATACATGTAACATATGTGGCCATATCAAAACCCGTACCTCTATAGCTTTGTCTTTTGTAATTTGTGAGGTCTCTTCGTCTTTGCGTTTAGTCTTCGAAGCTTTCTTGCCTTTCGATACCTTCTGGTCTCTCCTTTGTTCAATATCGTCCGGCGTGTAAGCTGCCTTTGATGTCTTCTTCTTGCCCTTGTCTTTGTTGGCAAAAAAATCGTCTAAACTGTTTTCTTCCGACATGGTTAATTCCAAACTAAATTGTCTCAATAAGATCAATGGAAAAGCCTAGCCACTAATCAACGAAAGGAAGAAGTTCACTCGCAACGTCCAATCCATAAGTGTGGGCAGTATACAACGACCATGAAAAAAGTTTTAAATATTGTTTGTTTTATTGGTAATAAATAACTTGTTTTAAAATTATAATGCTGGGTTATTTTAATATAAACTTAATAAGGTTCGTTTCGTATTGTAAATACCGTGTCGTGCATAACATTTTGGCTCTTGACCAAATGCGTTAGCACAATTTCCATGAGATTTCAATTTACAAATGAAAGCGATAGCAGAAGACTTAAGAAAAAGATCTTACCGAGTGATAAATGGACCCTAACCTGGAGAAAAATAAATTACATATATGCATAATAAGATATATTAAGTTATGCTTCAATCTGCGCAAAATTAAACTTGATTGAGTTCGTAGAAGACTGGAGTAACGATGTCATTAGTTTACTTTCATTTAATTATTCAATTAAGTTATTCGACTTAAGCGAACCATAAGGGAGGTGGTGATCAACCGGAGGTCAATTTTTGGCAGGAGTCGAGGAGGAAAATAGAAGCGGATATATATACAGAGGGTGAAACGATGTTGAATTAAAGTAATTTCAACAATATTGATAAAGTTTCATTATTTATTAATTTACTAAACTAACGAGAAATTTATATCAAAAGTGAATTGAAACCTTTGACGGTCCCAAAAACACAGACTTGCGTTGCGCCGCCTAAGTGACTTACTTAAATATTTGATTAAAACATGACTCCTTGGGAGAGGTGGTTTGATTTTGATGTCAATGTTTCTTTATAAAATGACAAGTTTATCATTATTTCACAGAGCAGATATTATTTAATAAATTATAATATTAGAGATTTCATACTAAAACGTTATGTATTTTGTGCACATTTGAAATATTGGGAAATTGTTATCTGAAATCCTTCGACAGATGTTGATTCACTTGATTCAAATAAATAATCGGCTAAACCCTGTCACAAATTGCTGGGGTCGATCACTAGAAGAGCATAAATCGGCAAATGAGAACAAGGCAAGGAAATGTGGAAAAGACTTCGAATAGAATACCTGCGGAATATTATGGAATGTGGCATAATAGATCAATTAAATGTAGAATATTTTTTTATTAATTACATTAATATGTATTTATGTTCAACATTTAATCCCCTTTTAACAATTTCACAATCTAGACAAGATTTTAAAATAAAATAAATAAAATAATGATATTACTACTATTAATAAATTTTTAAAAACAATAAAATGAGAACATAATAAAATTTCAAAAAAATGCCAGCGATTAAATTCTTTGGTATCGTTCCAGCTAAGAAGTGAAATGTGAATTGACACCGCGCCACAACCGGACACCGATCAACAAATTTAATTCAGAAAAGAAATTGAAAAGATATTTCTAAGTATTTCTAAGTGCTTCCATTAAGAAGAACAATGTCTTTCGAACCACAAGATCCTAGAGAATCGCCGATAAAAATGAACGATTCAATGACATCCGCAGAAAATATCTCCTCTGATGATTCTTCAAAGCTTCTCATCGAAATAGAAGACGATTCGAACTGCACGAAAAGCGACGTCTTCGCTAAACCAGCAAAAAGGAACGAGTTCGGATGTGGAGTATGCAGTCTAGACTACCAGTCTTTCGAATCCCTGGACGAGCACTACGTCGAGAAGCACGGCTACAGGGTCGAACATGTCTGCCCCAAGTGCAACTCGGGCTTCCACATATTGCAAGACTATTTCGAGCATAGAAATTCACACGACAAGAAGAAAGCCGAGGAAAAAGTCGAGGTAGAAGATGACAAAAAAGAGGAGGAAGAAGACGAAGAGGATGACGAAATGCCGAACGAAGGGGAAGAGGCAGAAGGGCCAGAGGAGGCAAAGAAAGACGAAATAAAAAAACGAAAAGCAACAATTTCCATTAAACCCTTCAAGAAGCAGAAAGTCGAAAAGAGTTTCGTAGCGGAGAAAGTCGAAGATCGGTCGAGATTTTCCTCGAAAACCTACAAATGCTTCGATTGTGACATCCCTGAAATGGGATGCGAGGAATTCGAAGATCACTGCAAAAACGAACACGGGCGAGTCCCCTGCTTGGAGTGCGGACAAACCTTCGCTCAGAAATCCTTCCTTGAGAGGCACAACTGGAAGCACAAGGGAGTGAAGCCGTATCCATGCGACAAATGCGACAAAGCCTTCACCAGAAAACACGCCTTGGAACAACACAAAAGCAAGCAACATCCCATCATCGATTCGTAAACGTGTCTTTTCTCCTCAGTATGCTCGCGCTTTTGATAACTTGATAATGATGCATTGTTTGTGGCTTTTTATTTCAATAAACTTATAAATTCATTTAAATTAGAGTCGAATTGACATTTGTTCTCAAAGATAACAAATAATATTAAATATCTTCATCAGAAATAAATGAAAATAAATTATTGGAAATTTTCCATTATCACGTTTGACCGAGATGAAAGGCTAGATCCAGAATAATATTCGATACAGTAAAACAATGCTTGCAATCCAGGCATAGGCCTCGCCTTATGCCATACATATTGAAATTATTATGTTATACAACATGAATATATTTATTATCATTCAATTTTTATATATTATGTCGCTTTATGCAACAAAATATTTTTTTCTCGGGGTCATTTTGGCGAATCATCATTTAGAAGGGTGGATTCAGGAAATTATCATTTGGCGTAGCACACCGTTTATTCAATGCGGACTTATAGATTTCCAGGTTTCGATTTCCAAAAAATCAATTGTTAATAAAACTCAATTCATAGGTGTAAGAAAAACTTGAGTGCATGTTTTATTTAGCGTTAAATTTTTAAACAATTTTATTTTTAGTTCAATCGTAATTGCGATGCTTACGTACGTACAGGTAGGGAAGACTACTTTTGTCCTCGGAATTAGCATTTTGCAAGCCGGTCGCAGCACCAAAAAGAGACATTTGGAAATCCCAAGTTTATTTATCTTCGAGACTTTTAGATTGGAAACACTAAAAGCTAAACTCTTAAAATGGAAGAAGTACGCTTTAAATGTTCTTTTGGTACAATAAGACTTTTGCTGCCAGCGAAAAAAAGAAGATGGAGTGGGGGTAGGTTCATTTAGAGGTGTTTAGATAATCATCGATTTGAAAAATAAACTGCATTTTGTTTTCAGTCAGATTCACCAAGGAAGAAGTGAAAACGTTGATGGATAAGGTTGATATCCGTGATATCATGTCTCTCTGCACATATTTGTACAGAAATAAGGACGAATGTTATTTCAATGGCATTCTTCAAAATAACGATGGCCTCATGAAACCTTATACGAAGGACAACAGTGGAGACCAAAGAAATCCTATAAACGGGAAAATAAAAGGTTTATTTTTCATGGCCAGCGTGAATCGTTCTGGTGAACCGTTTGCCCATTCACCGTTTGGTCCGAGAAGATGTCTCATCCCAGTAGAACAACTCGTGAATCCTAAGATCCACAATTTGTATTTCTCTGATTATTTCTGTTTGAGAGGAATAAATCATTACATAACCTTGGTAGTTACGAAAAAGGACTCACAGACAGACAAATTTTGTCGTCTAAGGCTGCCATTATTGGACATGTACCAGAACAATTTCTTCAGATATAATCCCTTTACTGACCAATTTTTGGTCAATACTTGTGACCGAAATTTGCAAGTGGAAATCTGTTATACTGAGAATGTGGACATAAGATCTGCTACTTTCGAAACCGTTCCTACTGTCGGAAAAGGTAGTTCTACACTAGGAGGCATCCGAAAGAATCCTGATTGCTCCATTTGCAACCTCAAGTGACGTTGAGTTATATCTCGAGGAGTTATTTTAGTTGCAGGTTTATTAATTATAGTTTTAGGTGAAACCAACATTTTTGGTTTTAATATAGTTAAAGCTCCCATTATTTAGATTTACCTAGTTTTTTTTTCCTTTTTTTATCTCATTAGAGTTTTCAGTGATTGCAATGGTGACTTTAAAAGAAAAACATTCTTTTCTAAACTTGCTAAGCGTCTTATTCCCATTGTCGAAGTAGATATTCTACAGGCAGAACAATACTCTCCCAACGTATCTCGAGAAGCAGAGGCAGATACCAAATCCAAGGCTAACGTGGATAGGTTTGGAAACTGAACTTCTCTCTCCAGCCATTAAGCAAGAGGCCCCTCCTTCCTTCCACTTTACCATTCCTGTCTCAGCTAAATGAGTTGTAATAATTCCGTCTAGCTCGAAGTAGGCTCTCGTACATTGATTCGGATTTAAGACAATGCATCGCATAACAACTTAACATGCAGGCTTGAACAGAAAGTGCTTTTTTCTAGAAAATAAAACGTTTTAAGACATCTTTGTGTTCGTCTTGACATGTTTATTGATACAAATCCAAGAGGACCGATGGGGTATGCCTGACCGAACACATTTGACATTTAACACCACCATTTGGAGATAGCCTTTGTCTTTCCCTTCTTTTTCCTCACAGGTGACTTTTCATACCAAGTGAGCAGTTCCTTCCCTGGAATCTCCACCCTGCCTATGACGCCCCTGCGTCAAAGTTCACTAACAAGACATTCGTTTGTTGACTAAGGTCTAACAATGACATTTCTTTGACAGTTGAAAATCAGTTGCTTTCATGGAATGACATGAAAACTCTGTATTAAGCGGGTCCTGATATTGGATTTTACGTGAAAACGTATTACGCGAAAAAACTCATGCATAGTTTCTACGATATCATAAATAAAATTATAATTTATAAAACTCCGCAATAATTTGCTTTGAATATTAATAAAATAGATAATGCGTCAAAAGTCTCTTACGTAATTCAAAAAATAACTAAAATAATAGAATAAAGAAAAAATAATTAAAAAATAATTAATAATTAAATATTAATAATTTAAAAAGAAACTAATTAATAAAATCGTAATATCAAAAAATTAATTAAAAAAATAAAAGGTAATAAATTTATTAAATTTTATTACATTCGTGATCTTTTGTCTTGTTCCAGGTGCAGCATAAACACCAATACAAAACAATCAAGCTCATACAATTTATATCAACAAAGCATACATTAAAAGCACCGAGAATGTACTCAGATTTACAAGATACATGCGAACAGTCGGTGAAGGTTGAACTGGTCGTGGAATCATTGAATGACGATAATCATTCTCTTGTCAAGTCCGAGCCTTGCGACGTGGAGATTGGTTCGAAACCCACGACAGAAGCCAGCGATGGTGCCGAACAAATGTCTGAATTCGAATGCGGAGTCTGCAACGAAAGATTCGATACTTTCGAATTACTGAACAAGCACTACCTAGAAACTCACAAGTCCAGAGTCGAATTTATCTGTCCGAAATGCAACTCAGGTTTCCACATCCTGCAGACGTATTTCGAACACAAAAGCTCTCACAGCGTTGAAAGAATGATACTCAGTTCATCTAAAGCGGGAGATATGGAAAGTGAAGATGAAGAGAAAGTTGTGAGTGAAGAGGAAATCGTAACAGAAGTAAAAGAAGAAGAGGAGGAGTCTGTGCCTAAGAAAGGCAGCAGCAAAAGGAAAGCGAAAATAGCTATTGGACCTTCCAAAAAGAGGCAAAAAATTGAAAAAGCTAAAGTCGAAACAGTTGAAGATTTGTCACAATATCTGTCGAAAACATATGATTGTGACGTTTGCTCGGTCGAGGGTAGTCCTTGCTTGGAGTTCATGGAACATTGCAAAGAGGCCCATAAACGTGTTCCGTGTCTGGAATGTGGAAAAACATTCGGGCAAAAGTCTTATATGGAAAGACATAAATGGAACCACACTGGCGAGAAGCCATATCCTTGCAATGAATGTCACAAGTCCTTCACCAGAAAAGCCAATTTGGAGCAGCACAAGAAGAAGACTCACTCCATTGAATTCATAGAATTGCACCCACTGGAACCATAAGTTCCTCGTTTTAAGGTGACCTAGATAAGAAGAGCTGTAGTTGCGGGCATTAACTTAGATTGGACCATGTATCATGTGGTTTTTTTTATTTTTAACTTTTATAAAATAAAAACATAAATTTCTGTAATGGACAAAATTGAGAATTAAGAATTGAAACTTCATTAAATAATTCTATATTTCTTTAAAAAAATCTTTGGTTGGTGTTTTGTTAACATAGCTTAATGTAAACAATAGAAGGTCTAAAGAGGACTCCTTTCACGGAAAGAAACAAATTTTTTATCTTGGCGACGTTGGGGAGGCGAGATTTCCACTTTAAATTGAATGTTTACAAGGGTTTACATTTCAGCAGTCTTCGCCTCTTCGGTAATCCCTCGTCGAAAAATGGTTGTATTTCAATATTTTGCTCCTCCGCATGGGTCTTAACGCAAAAGGATTTCTCACCTGCAAATCTAATGATGTACGAACTTCATCTGAAAGTTTCCCCTTTGAAGACTCTCGAATTAGGAATCGTTGATCCTTACGTTTTGAGGTTTTCCTCTACTATTCTTTTTACCACGATCCTCTGGTTTCTCACGAAGTTTCTCGCGACAGTTTCAGAGCGTTAGTTCTCTATACGACGAATAAAGTTTAAGCTAATTTGTATATCTTGCCACAACCTATAATAAATTTTTTTAAAGCTTGTAACAAGATTTTATATTAGTATTTCAATGATGTAAATTTAATGTTTACGAAGGCTAAGCCAAAAAAAAATGGTCCTTTTAAAGATATGCCGACCTCCGTACCTATTATGCATAACAGAATCAACCAATAAACAAAAAATAATAATTTTTTCCCAATCTTGAATTAAAACAAGAAAGGCAGAATAAAATATTTTGTAATAAATGCAATAAAAAGAATAAATAAGTGTAATAAAAAAATTTATTTAATTTTAAAATATTGCCCTCATAAAAATGAATTCAGCTACTTTGGAATGGCAGGAGGAGAATTACAAATTCAGTTAACATAAGATTATAGGAACTCAGATTTTTAATAATGGCCGATTCAAGAAACGACGATCTTTCAACCGCAATTCTGAAGAGCAAAGCAAAGCCAAACAAGTTCGTAGTCGACGATGCAGTCGGTGGTGATACGTCCACGGTGACGATATCGAATGCCAAGTTGGACGAACTCCAGTTGTTCAGGGGAGACACGGTAGTGCTGAAAGGCAAGAAAAAGAGAGAAACTCTATGCGTCGTCATGTCCGAAGATGACTTAAGTGACGAAAAGATGCTCATAAATAAGATCGTGAGAAGCAATTTGAGAGTCAAGTTGGGCGATAGAGTTACCATCCATCCTTGTCCTGACGTGAAGTATGGAAAGCGTGTTCATGTCCTGCCAATCGATGACACGGTCGAGGGATTGGCTGGAAATCTTTTCGAGGTTTTCCTCAAGCCTTATTTCCTTGAAGCCTACAGGCCGGTCACGAAGGGTGATACTTTTCTCGTAACAGGCGCAATGAGGTCTGTTGAGTTCAAAGTCATTGAAACCGATCCCGCGCCATATTGCATCGTGGCTCCCGAAACTACCATCCATTGCGAGGGTGAGCCGATAAAAAGAGAGGACGAAGAAGCACTTCTCAATCAGATCGGATACGACGATATCGGCGGATGTCGCAGGCAGATGGCTACCATCAGAGAAATGGTGGAACTGCCTTTCCGTCATCCTGAACTCTTCAAAGCGATTGGTGCCAAGGCACCGAGGGGAATTCTTCTCTACGGACCACCTGGAACTGGAAAGACTTGCATTGCTAGAGCCGTTGCTAATGAAACGGGAGCCTCCTTCTTCCTCATCAACGGGCCCGAGATAATGAGCAAGATGAGTGGAGAATCTGAAAGCAATCTCAGGAAGGTTTTCGACGAGGCACAAAAGAACGCACCAGCCATCATCTTCATGGATGAAATAGATTCCATTGCTCCAAAGAGAGATAAAACTCATGGAGAGGTAGAGAAGAGAATTGTGGCTCAACTTCTGACTTTGATGGATGGAATGAAATCGAGATCTCGAGTGGTTGTCATGGCTGCCACCAACAGACCTGACAGTATCGATCCTGCCCTCAGGCGATATGGTCGATTTGATAAAGAGGTGGAAATCGGAATTCCCGACGTCACCGGAAGAATGGAAATTCTTCGTATTCACACCAAGAACATGAAACTGGCCGACGATGTTAATCTGGACAGAATTGCAGCCGATACTCACGGTCACGTTGGTTCCGATTTGGCCGCTTTGTGCCTTGAGGCCGCTCTTTTTCAGATCAGGGAAAAGATGGATCTGATCGATCTCGAGGAGGAAACTATTGATGCCGAAGTTATCAATTCATTGGCAGTTACTCAGGACAATTTCAGGGCAGCACTTGGAAAAAGCAATCCGAGCGCTCTGAGAGAGACTGCGGTCGAAATACCAAACGTGACTTGGGAGGATGTCGGAGGTTTGGAAAATGTGAAGCGAGAACTTCGAGAACTCGTTCAATACCCAGTCGAACATCCGGAACAGTTCCTCAAGTTCGGCTTGAGTCCATCCAGGGGTGTTTTGTTCTACGGTCCTCCTGGTTGTGGTAAGACCCTTATGGCCAAAGCAATCGCCAACGAATGTCAGGCCAACTTTATCTCTATCAAGGGCCCCGAATTGCTCAGCATGTGGTTCGGAGAGTCTGCGGCAAATATCAGGGAGATCTTTAATAAGGCTAGGGCTGCAGCCCCTTGCGTGCTGTTTTTTGATGAAATCGATTCCATTGCCTGTGCTCGTGGATCTAGCCCAGGTGATTCTGGAGCAGCCGACGCCGTGGTTAACCAACTGTTGACAGAGATGGATGGCATGGAATCTAAGAAGAACGTCTTTATCATCGGTGCCACGAACAGGCCAGACACTGTTGATCCGGCCATCGTCAGACCTGGTCGACTCGATCAACTCGTCTACATTCCACTTCCCGACGAGAAATCTAGGTTTGCCATCCTGAAATCAAATCTGAGAAAGTCTCCCATTTCCAAAGATATCGACTTGGAATATCTTGCGAAATCCACTTCTGGGTTCAGCGGAGCCGATTTGACAGAGATCTGCCAGAGGGCTTGCAAGTTGGCCATCAGGGAATGCATTGAATTTGAAACTATCAAGGAGAAAGAAGGCGAAGGATCATCTCTCGTGGATGATGATTATGATCCTGTGAAAGAAATCTCCAAAAATCACTTCGAGGAGGCCATGCAATTTGCTAGGCGTTCGGTGTCTGACGCTGATATTCGCAGGTATGAGGCATTCGCCGCATCTCTTCAGTTGGGCAGAGGAATCGCAGAGAACATCAAGTCTTCTCAGTATGACGGATCTCAGGACGATTTATACAGTTAATCGAGTTGTTTACAATTTATTTTCAGAATATACCTTTGTCGTTATTGAATAAACGTGCTATCTTTTTTTCAAAATGAACTTCTCAAGTTTTAATTAATATAAAAATTGAACTAAGAAACTGCCACTGACTTTGGGCAAATGTCCTTATTATATATGTATCATTTCGTGATACTGTTTATTTAGCTCGCATTTAGAGAAGTAAGATGTTTGTAGGAAAAAAGTCAAGTCACGAGGAAGTAAGTTTGCTTCCATAGATCTTCAGGATTAGGGTCTGGTGTTGGCAATAACAATAGCTACCGAAAAAGATACTTTCGCCATTCGCCTGGCAAACAACCAGTGCCTAATTTACGTTACATGTACATGTAAATATCTGTATGTTTAGTTTTAGTTTTTCTTTTAAATTCGTATGAAGAATATTCTTTGTTTACTTTACAATTACAATGCACTTTTAACCATTGTATGCGAGGCAGTTTAACTGACTGGTATTGGAACCATCAGATCGCCTGCTTATAGGGGTGTACTAATGAAATAAGGAGGAAATAACATTTGAAAAGAGTTGCACTATATATATTTACATTGAACTGAACTAATGTCATAGGAAACGCCTGTTTACAAGTGACAGAAAATATGTTACCACAGCCCATCCTGCTACATGCAGTGGCAGGTGCTTTGGTAAGAACTTTACATTTTAGTTTACAGCAGGTTATTGATGAATTGAACTTGCCGCTTAATAAAGTTACATTAAATTATCAAAAATAACGTTTCAGGCTAATGTTTTGTCTATCAGTTTGGCTTATCCTTTTGACACTGCAAGAACTCGTTTACAGAGTAAACTTGAAATTTTCTTTAGTTTCATACTTCAAGAATTGTAAATTTAAACATAACGCTTTGCTTATAGCTCAAGACAAAAGAAAAGCAGAAATTTCAGTTTTAGTTATTCGTGAAATCATTAGGAATGAGGGATGGTAAATGAATTATTAATTAGATTTATGATTGCTTGTTCAACAAGATAATCACCAAAGTTCACTGACTTTACCTTAAATATATCCATGACATTACATTACCTAAATCTCCATTTCATAATAGGTCTGGTCTTTACATGGGTTGGAAAAGCTTGGTCTTGAGTTTGTCAATAACAAATTTCGTTTATTTTTACATCTTCAACTGCCTCAAGTCAACAAAGTCCACTCAAAATGTACAACAGGATTTCTTATTCGGTCTTGCAGCAGGTTCTCATGTAATTGTTTAAATTTGATTTTTTCATTCAAGAAAAAGACCATAAACCTTAAGAAGTGGAATTGCTTGGGTTTTCAAATCAATTCAATATTGACTTGTATAGTTCTTGAAATGTTTGAGAAATTAGTGCAAATTTGAACAAATTTCAGAACATTTTATACAATGTTCTGATGATTTTGAATAATTGTTTTTAATTCTGATATTTATTGCAAAATGCATGTTAAAACTTAAACAACTACATTAAAAAAGGATTTGGTTCATCAGGCTGCATGGCTGTCTTTGTTTCCAACCCTTTCTGGGTTGTAAACACCAGGTTGAAGTTGCAAGGAGTGAGGATTGGCAGTGACGGTGTGGCTTTCAAAGGGGCATCTTATGATGGAATCATTGGTATGTTTTGCATGCAGATCTAGTATTATTACTTATTATTGTTATAAATTTTGTTATGATTTTTATTTCATTATCAAATTGCTTGGTGATATTTAGTAAGACATGGTGTATTTATTGATTGACTTGACACTGAAAGCGTGCAGAACTGACCTGAATAGCTGCATAGATATAAAATCACTGCCCTTGAAATAGCACTCAAGTAAACTTGAAACTTCAACACATGCTAATAAATAACTTTTAATATAAAAGATTGCTTGAGGAAGATCTACAAGCAGGAAGGAGTTCGTGCTTTGTTTGCCGGCTTCAAGTCTTCCATTGTTCTCGCTTCAAATCCTGCCATCAACTTCATGGTTTATGAGCTCCTCAAGAGATTCTTCTTTGTAAATTTAAACTCCTTTGTAAGTATTAACGGCCCGAGCCATTGCTAACCTGTTGGTCGTGTCTGACACTCAGTTTGTGCCTATTATGATTAGTTAATGAGGAGTTATGTGATCGTTTGCTTTGAACTTTTGTTGTTGCAGTTTCAGTCTTTAAATGTTGATGTATTTATTTATTTATATTGTGAATGATATATCTTGTTAATTTATTTATCATCTTGTATTTTGTATTATTCAACACAATTATTTATTAAGATTATAAATCATAAAAGTTATAAATACAAGAAAACAAATTGTTCAATGGTTTGTCTTCTGACATTAAAGTTGGATTACAATAAATAGCATAAATTTAAATTAACTATAACCATTTTGAAATGTAATCATCATTGCACATCATTCAGAGTCATGTTTTACTTCCATTTTCAGTTGAGTTCCAGTCTTTTGTATTTTTCGTTCGGAGGTTTTGCCAAATTCTTTGCAACGGTGATAACTTATCCTATGCAAGTCATACAAACGAGGTCTCGGGTGAGTCGACTTTCCATCGTTTTTGATGTTTTAATGGCTGAATTACTTTTTATTTTTCATGGCTACTTTCTTTGTTTTTATTGGATTAATGTAAATTATGGTTACCAAATTTGTTGACATATTTATTTGATAAAAGCATATTTTAATATCTTCATGAAATTTTACAGGCAGGTCTTTCTGTTTGGGACACCCATTTGAGGAAGCCAAAAAACCTGTTAGTTTTGAACATTAATTAAATTTATTTTCCAAGTGTTGGGGGCCAATATTAATTATTAATTATTGTTATTATTTATTATTATTATTATTATTAAAATAATTTTAATTGATTTGGCGTTTTCATGCAAAAAGGTTTTAAAAACTTCTAATATATTCTGATAATTATTTGCTCTATGCAGTAATTCTATTCATAATTTAAAACCTGATAAATCTAAATTAGAAATTCAAAACTTTAAGTTTCCATGTAAGAAATGTTCTACATTAATCTACATGACAATCAATCAATCGATCAGTATGACTGGTTTATTTTCATTCAGGATTGAATTTTACTTTCGAGGTCTTGAATCAAAGTTGACTCAAACTGTGCTCACCTCTGCAATCATGTTCCTAACTTATGAACATCTTCACTCTTTCCTATCTTCATGTGCAGGCTTATTCATGGATGTCAATTGATCTTAGAAAATTTAATTTAATTCTTGATAATAAATGTTATTTATTTATTTATTTATCTTCAGGTCATTTATGTGTTTAGTTTGATAATTTCAGTTTTAATTTTTACTATTTACTTAACTTGGCAACATTTCAAGATGAAAAGTAGTCTATAAATAGTCTATATCTCATACATATGTAAATTATGTGTGTGTTAAAACTCACCACCCTCCCCACCACACCCCACCCCCCAAAAAAAAATTTTTTTAAGAGTGGAATTTGTTTTAATTAACATTTTCTCAACAAATCATTCTAAATACTGTATTTCTCTAAACCAGAAGTCAGCAAACTTTGTGAGTTGCTGGACTGGTACTGAACTAATGATCGACCAGTGGGTGAAATACATTAAATCTATGCTGTCCTACCCCATTGTCACCAGAAAAAAAAAAACAAGTGTTGAAGCGATCACACCTGCGACGAAACTTTCATGAAAGACTTCATTTCAGCTACTTTAGAATTTGAATCAGGTCAATAGGTCACCGTAAATAAAACTAATGTTAAGCAGGCGCTACTTATGCCAACCGAACCCATTAAGCGGGATATTAAAGAATCCAGTAAATTTTAAAGGATTGAACAGACAATGAACTGGCATAATTTAACATAGTATTTCACGTATGACTTCACTCTTCAGATCTTCGCTTCTGTTGAGAACATCGCTTTGGCATCGCTACAATGTATAATGAACGTACATCAAAGCGAAACACCTTACTATACCCTTATCAAGTTCAGACATTTCAAGGAGCAGGCCCGAGCATATTGGGTGCAAGATTGATTTGTGTTACAGCTAGGCTGGATACAGTAATAAATAACTATGGCGGACATTTATCTGGAGGGAAATGCAGGTTAGGGTCATATCCGATCTAAAGGCCGGAGATTGCTGACCTATACATCTACTTTTAACTGTGCCGTAGGTTCAAAGGGAACTCCAGATCAACAAGTGAGTGTTTTCTCCTCACTTTCATCTTGGCTTACCGGACAACAGTTGGCTTGCGAAATTTTAATAGACATTCCGTTTCAATAATTTTCAATAATCGATTTTGGATTCTTGATATTCTACACTGCCTCAAAAATGTTTTGATTCTAAGAACTCCAAAGTTTAGTGAAGTATGAAGAAGTCCATTGAACACTTGACGCTTAACTATAATTGGAAACGTTTCATTTAATGTGTGAACCTATTTTTATCATGTTTTTTAAAAATAGTATTTTATGGTAAGTTAGATAGCCCTAACCCTAACCCAGA
The DNA here is from genome assembly GCA_034509925.1 of Hirudinaria manillensis. NCBI lineage: Eukaryota > Metazoa > Annelida > Clitellata > Hirudinida > Hirudinidae > Hirudinaria > Hirudinaria manillensis. Next base: position 2,391,987 of record CM067538.1, read on the forward strand.
TATGTTTGTCCATTCGAGTTCAAAGAGTTAACAGTTTCAGTAATAAATAAAGTTTCCTTTATATCTGTTTTGGTTGCTTGCGTCCGGAATGTTATTTTGAACGAGACACGGACGTCCTTTGCTTATGATGTAATCTAAGCTAACATTTTACGACTTTGGACACCTGTTTAATCACGGTAAGAGGTTAATCAACCTGTTATTAAAATACTTACCTGAGGACAAAGGTGAGGAGGTAACCTAAGGAGGTAAAATCGTAGAAGCTTTAAAATTAAATTTAAGCAACATCTTGCAATTTTAACCATAATATGATTATCACGGACGAATATTTAATGATTTTGAGTAAATTTGCTTAAATTAGCAAATCTGTTTTTAAAAAATTCAATCTATCACGAACAGAGTCTTTTAAATGACTCAAGTTATGATTTAACTTATGAACAATTTTGAAAATATATCAGAATAATTTCATAAATAAACATATGAATATGAATTTTATATCTCCTTATAACTAAAGCCAATTACGCAATTCAGTTGTTCAGAAATAACCAATATTGGCTCGTGCCCTTTTCCAAAAAAGAGATCTTATACAACGGCATAAGACCAGTTCAAAAAAATGACTTAATCGTTTTGATTATAAGTATTGCACAGTAGGACTTCAACGTACTATATAAAAACTCATTAATACAGGTCTAATGTTCATCAGGTAGTATCGAAAAGGTGATCTTGCCTTGTTGAGAGCAATGAACATGTGAGTAAAATTTAGCTTATTAAAATTGATATCATTGTTTTAACTCATACTTTGTGTTCACTTTTAGCGGTTTGACTGATAAAAATATCTCAGCGTCAATGCCTGACGTTGACAATAGCAGTGACAGTAACCTCAGCAGTTCCACAGTCGGTACTGATGCAATGCATTTAATTAGTACAAGCAATGCCACAGCTCCTCGTCTCTTCGAATGCCAAACATGTCAGAAAAGTTTCAAGTCGAAGAGTTCTCTCAAGCAACACAAACACGTCCACTTCTCCGTTAAGCCTTACGTTTGCCAGGATTGTGGCAAATCTTACACTGAAAATACGAGCTTATGTCGCCATAGAAGGAAAAGTTCGAATTGCCGAAGACAGCTGTTAACAAAAGGTTTATCTCAGGGTAGCAAGAGACGATCACCAGTTTACAAAGAGAACAATAATTCTGCTTCACACGATACTAAGACATCGTCTAATTTGGGGACTAGTCATCAAACTGTTGAAGATGCTGAAACAGTTCCTGTTAAATATGTCAGCTCCGTAAAATTCAATTTAAAACCATGTGTCAAGCAATGTCCTCGTCCTCTGGAAGTACATAATGATAACAGTTCGAGGAAAGATCATATTATTCATTCTACGACACCAATCCCCTTCATAGATGGATTCGGATTTCATAGGCCTTTAGCGGGATTTTATCCTCCCTTGTTGCCAAACTTTAGAATGTTTGACCAATTCGCTGCATTACCTTCAAATTTACATGTAAACACATCTTTACAAAAGACTTCTTCGTTAAATCCAATACTTCCGCAAGTGCTCAAGGAATCCAGACTTCATCCAAAGCCAGTCTCCAAAATTACTAATTACAGTATCGAAAGTATATTATCTAGATGACACTGACGTGCATTTTTGCTTTGTCGAATGAAGTCTCAATATGTCCACGATTTAAGTTGTTAAATTTAATTTTAATATTTAAATAAAAACCCAATTTTTCCTAGATGTTTCGTTCAAAGTGACCATCTGGCTAGCAATCACGTTTTATATTACTCAGGGATGGATTAGGTTCCCCAGGCTAAGTAAATTTCTGTGCCCCAAGGCTAAAAAAAATTTTTGATTTCTGGCGATAAACCAGCTTATAGACACAAGGAATATACATTCAAAGTATAACATCATAATTTACAACTTTACTTTTCTGGAAATTACATTAGCAAAATGCGAAACAATGAAACAGTGAAAAAATAATTCTTAAAAATATATCACTTCGAAGCGACATAACGGGCAACCCACCTTCAGCCCTAGCGAGGGTCCGGGCTGTATTTGCTGGATCCAGCTGGACTGTTAACGGTCATCAGGGATAAAACGTTGAAATTTTCATCTGTCATTGTGGTGCGAACACGATTCTTTACTCGACTTAAAGCGGAAAATGAGTGTTCTCCTGAGTAACCTGTCACAAACAATGGAAAGTACATTCTCAAATCGAAGTCCAGATCAGTCAAAGGACCGATTTAGATGTTCTGGGCTCAATTATCAGTTACCATTTACCGAAAATTACATAAGTATTTGAAAAGAATAATTCCTGGGCCCCGATTTATGCCCGGGTCCCTTAACTTTAAGTCCGTTGAGCCTTGCGGTTAGCCCATCCCTGACACTACTGCTAGTGGCAAGGGAATTATCATTCATTTTATGAAACATATGATCGCATGGAGGAGCACTGCAGTTTTAAGCTCTTTCTATTTTATGACATAAAAATTTAAAGAAAAACTGGGGCAACTCACCTTAGTTTTGTTATTGAGATAAGTTTGCACAGTTTTAGATCGAGGGAGCTAAACAATTAATGTTTATCCGAAAAGTGAACATTCATCGTCAACATCAATTTGTGTAAAACAAATTTTATCTGATGTCATAATGCATAGAGACCAAAGCATCGTGGAAGCTTGCATATTGACGACATTTAAAATGTTTAAACTCTTTATGCAGCGATGACGAAGACAGTCTCATCCGCATTCCAAACCTTGCGGTTCCCCGTCCGGATGAAGATGGCGCTCACACATCGGGAACGTCATCGTGGGAAGATTGTGTCTCAACCATTATAATTACCCTGAGCCCTCGCACGGTTTGGGCTCCACACAAACAATTTTTCTTCTGTAAATCCAGTACAACCATTTACCATATGCAAAAGATTTATTTCTCCAAAGATTATCCAATTATAATATATACTTGCCCAGTTAACAAACACACAAGGCATCACAAACAATAAATCACTGAAATGCTGACCTTAAACCAGAATTGAAAAAATCAATTTAATGCAGAGAACAAGTCTTTGATAAAAATATTGAAGTGCGTTCTTCAGATCATTGGTAACACTTTTGAATTATGTAACATCACATGAAAATGCACTTCGATGAGATTAAGCAGACCCACATCAAGTTCAAAAAACTCAGATCAACATTTGTAACTTGGCCAAAAAATACAAATTTCTTTAAATAGAACTCAGCAACAGAAATAACTCAGAGATCTACTTAATGCAGCAAAATTTAAAAATAAGCTTAAAAAAGGCCAAATACGACCAAACCACAGAAGCTGTATTAAATTACAGTTTAGAACTTGGGTTCACCAATATCATCTGTGCCATAAAGACAATTTGATGCTTTTCTGCTGAATCCTGCTTGAACATCTTAAAATCCAAGACAGTTGGACAATTCCAGTCGAGAATACAGAACATGGCAACAGTGTCGTGAGATTTGCACTCCTTCAAATAGCAATTTGTCATCTGAGAAATCCTTGGCTTGTATTTGTAAGCCTCCCGGAAGGTGATATTTTCCTGGATGGCTCGTGAGAAACAGTTGCAGCACAGACGCAAGTATACACTGTTTGACACGTGACCGTTAAAATCTTCATCGCTCTCGCATAGCATTTCAACCATCTTGTATTTTACCAGGTGTTCCTTAGATCCATCTAGCAAAGTCTTGTAAAGCAACTCAGAGCTGTCTAGATCCATCTTTAAATACTCAGACACATCCATAAAAGATATGTGTGGTTGTTCATGGTACTTAATAAATTTCTTCACCAATTGTGGAAGAAATGATGTGGCCCTCCTTGTATTCATGTCAAGGTTAATCATTTTGACATGACTTTCAGCTATGACAATATTCTGATCTTGAGCAATCATCTTTTGATTGATTATAGCAGTAGACCTGTAAAGACCTCCAAAATCTTAATCATAATCATGTCTTTTAAGAATCTGAAGATGGAGTAAATACTAAATATAATGCTAAAAATAACAATTAACCTGTAAAATGATTCCAATTTTGCCAAACAATTTACTTGAGGCCACAATGCATATGGCTCAATAACGGAATGATATTCTGGCTTTATTTTGAGAATCGTCTGCACAATAAAAAGGTTGTGTCCATAAAGTCCAACGGCGTTCGTGAAGAAATCTCTCGTTCTTGTGGACATGTATGCCGTTAGGGTCATTAAATTTGACACTAGCCATATACTTCCAACCCCTACGAATAAAAGCTGCATAATAGATAATAAGCAGAATTATCATCACTTGCAAATATTGCCACCTGGATTATAAATGTTATGCAGCCCAAACGTAGGAATCGATAGCTCAATTTCAGTATCGTCTTCGTTAACACGAACGTGAGATTTTAACCTAGAGAGCATATTGTTCTAATTTAATAGAACGAAATATCGCCCGACTGGAGAAAAGCCGAAAACCCTAAGATCATCCCAACCGCAAACCTAAAAAACGTAAAGCCAACAGGCAGAAAACAGATGTTGTATTGCGCGCACTTCGTGTTTCAAGTCTTTTCAAAATAATTGTGCTCTATTTACTAGCAATTTATTATAATTTGTATTAAAATAGTTCATTAAAATAAGAAGGCGGTGGCACTCTTTATTTTAGGATTTTGCTCAATCCAAATATTACTTATAGGGACTTAGAAGTATTTCGTAATATTTCATCTTGTCCAGTTCCTTTATTACGATCCAGAAAGACAATTGTTCCCTGTTAATAGCACGCAGATAAAAGCACCAAATCTGGTGGGCATTTTTTCTTTAGAATCACGATGAAGTCAAGCTGTGGGTACTCACTTTATGTGTCAAAGGGATAAATAGCACAGAAAGAGTCAAGTGTGAAAAATGACGCTTTTTACGGCATTAAACACGTGCCTGAAAAAAAGTGAAAGCACATCAAATGGTTATTTCATAAAAACTTACTTTACCATCTTGCATTGCAGACACATTCATCAAGAACATGGAAAAACTAGACCTGCAATGATTTCTCCGAATAGTTTATGCTAAATATTTCTTTTAATATTTTGAAACACAATGTTTGCAAATGTTTATGTGAAAATCTTAAGTGATTGTGAAATTTCACATTCTCTTGCATTATCAGATATACTTGACCTCTACTTACTAAAAATTGGGAAGAATGAATACATGATGAGACCAAGAAAAATGTCAATGCATTTGATTAAATGATTAATCATTCATTATCGTACAATAATTCTTGTACATCATCTTCAACCATTAACAGCATATATAAAAAAAACAGACTCAAATCGTGACAACTGTTAAAGCTGGAAAAGTACATCAAGACATGTAAAGCAAAATCCAGTAATTTATATTAAAGATTTACAGAGAACTAAAACATCAAATTTTTCTAATGAATTGCAGTGAATCATTTCTGCAAATTAAATATTCCTTGAAACAAACTAAAAAATAAGCAATTATGCAATAATTAGGCATCATCATCACAGTTTCCTATGGGAATCCAACAACTCTGAAACATCTGACATGAGATTTTAACGATTAAATATTAAATGCAATACAAAAAGTAAACAAAAACCCCTCTCAAATGTTCTAGTAAACACTGCCAACTAATTGTACAGCTGTACAGAATATCAAATGAAAAAAACAAAAAGGTTTCTTATTAAAAATTGCAAACAGAATCTTTTAAAACAACTATATTATTGGCTGAAATTAAAGTTTGGTGACTCAATTCAACTCAAGGTTGTCAATGGAATTGAAGAAATCATCAAACTTCTGAGCATTTGCCTCGAACTCTGCGAGGGCAAACGAGAGATTTTCAAGAACAAGATCGTCTGCAGGAGGCTGGGTGAACATGTGCAGACTGGGAGCAGCCAAGGATTCTTTGTAGAATTCCCTCAGTTCCTTGTCGGCAGACTGGTCGTGTTCGTCTCGTCCAGACTTTTCTTCATCATTTTTCTCTGGCTCGGACTGTGATGAAACGCTCCCGGCATCGCTTTTCGTGGCGTTGAGATAGCCATTTGTAGATTCCTCTTGTTCCTTGTTTATTTCTTCATTTTCCATATTGCGTTCGGCAGAAGAAGATGTGGACTTTTCTATCTCCTCCCCAGAATCCACGACATCAAACGAGCTCTCACTTCTAACAACGTGGACGTAGTCCTTTCCAACATCGCTATCATCGGACACGGGACATGCAAAGTGATCTTCCTTCATGTTGTCAGTTATGAGGGTCTCAAGATTCAACTTTTTCAGGAACTCCACATCAACCCTGTAAGCCAAGTGTATTTCAATGGTACCCACAGGAGTGGGCACAGAACCAACCAAATTCTTCACTATCTTTTCACCAAGTGGAGTCAGCTGAGGCTTTCCAATGTAGACAGAATTTTTTACTTTCGATCCATCCCTCATGTAATCTCTACAGGTCCTGTAGGCCGGTGCTGCTCTACTGATGATGAAAAGACATTTCAAAAGGACACTCATTCTGTTGTAAACACCAAAAGACACTCTAACACTTTTGTCTCTGACATTCGTCATTTGAATCCACCAGGTCTCCAAAGGCACCTTCTCTTCATTCAAGATTTTTGGGTGAAGAACAACGTCGATGCAGAGAGGGTCTTTGCCGGGTCGTAAACCCTCGCTTCCATATTTCGAATAAACTTTCCTCATCTCTGCCATCACAGATGTGTCATCCCTAACCGATAAGTTAAACCAGTCGGATCCAGAGGCTATGAGCTTTGACTGCGTCACAACCATCTGTCCAGTCCGAGATTGTATGATCACTTGTATGGCTTTGAAAACGAGGTGTTTGTTGAATTTGGAAAAGTCCTTCCAATCCTTCTCGTTCAAATCAATGGCAGCAGTCATTACTCGAAATAGAATGCACCATGCAAGATTTGTTTTCCCTTGAAGCTCATTACTAATTTAGACTAAAAGCGAACAAGTATCTCCATTGCTCTAGTCATCAATTCTTAATCTGAAAAAAAATTAAATCTGCAATTATGTGAAACATTTTAATACTATTAAATTAAAAAAGTTATTTTAACAAATAAATTAATTAAAGCTTTTTTACAACCCGTCATGAATTTGCCTGAAGACTGGCCTTGTTTTGAAATAGATGGAAATGTCTCAAATAAAGAGCTTATAAACGTCAAAGTTTGAAAATATTTGTGAAATTCAACGTTTTCGTACCTTTTGATGAATGTGTCTGACATATAAAGAAAATTAAAAGATATCCACTCTCATTGCAATCACAGTAAAGTAAACTAACAATCACCTCCAAATAATATCATAGTAGTTATAGCGATAATACTCTTTTAAGTTCATCCATCCGATCATAAGGGTGGTTGTCATTTGGCATCACTACGTGAAATTGCAGGCAATGAATGTGTGAGGTCGATATGAAGAGTATATAAAGACAACTTGTAACATTATTTTGGCTCTTGCAACTCCATATCTGTCTTAAGAAATAATTCGAAATAAACTTTAAAAAAAAAACACGAAAAATGAAGGTTTTATACTGCGTCATTATATTTTTTATCCGGACTTTGGCTTTGATACCAAGTAATTCAAGATTTTTTTTTTATCTTTCTGTAAAATTACTAGCGGAGGAATTTGGTTGGAAAATGATACTCTGAAACGAAACTGGACAACTGAATAACAAAGTGACAAAATGCTATTAAAAATCCAGATGATAAACGAATCTTGTAATGTTTCGAACGACGAAGAAGAGATGAATTGAAAGAGTTTAAAAATTAAATAAGAAAAAAAGATAGAGTAATTCAATAAAACATCCAGTTACAAACGTCAAAGCATTTTGAACATTCCAGAATTTCATCCGCCGAAAATGATTCAATCCTTTGGCCACGAAGAGTTCATGACTTTTGTTGAGAAGGAAAAGATTGTATTACTGTGCCAGGCTTCAGGTCATCCACAGCCAAAGTGAGTCGCATGTTCAGCTAATTGATATTAATTCATTCTAATAATTTGATAATTATAGATTGATTCGAACTGATTTAGAGAATAAATCCTGGCAATATTGAATAATAATAACATTGCTAAGATTGTTGGTGTTACTGTTGTATTTTCTAATTGTTTGCCGAAATAATTATTGCACTATTTCTAAATCTAAACTTAACAATTACACTACAATTAAATAATTGAATTAAAGTTAAATGTCAGAATTTAAAATAATATCATGCTAACCATGGCATTCTCTTAAAAAAAAACCAATTTAGATTCCAGTGGTTCAGGAATGATTTTCTGCTGGCAAGCGAAACCTTCAAATCCGGAATTTCCAGGGTGAAGTTTTCCCCGAGCAATGGCAGCCTCACATTGGAATCTACCACTTTTGAACACGAGGGGGTGTACAGGTGTACAGCAACAAATGAAGTTGGAAGAGCTTTTGGAAGGAATGTGGAACTGCGCATGGCCGGTTAGTCAGTACTGGAGATTGTACCAATAATTTTTAAAATTATAGTTAAAAGGCTACATTGCAACATTTTGAATTAAAATCAACTTTTTAATGAATTGCAAATTAAAATCTCAACAAAATCAGAACGCAGTTCATTAGAAGTGCTGTGAAATTTATGTTATCATTATTATTTTTTATCATTATTATTATTATTATTATTATTATTATTACTATTATTCTATGTTATTGTTAATTAAAAGTCCTGGATGCTCCTTCTACATCGGCGGAAGTGGTCCTGCATCGTCTGCCATCAACCGGAAGTCACGTGATCATGCGTTGCCAGGTACCGCGCAGTTGGCCTTCAGTCGAAATCTATTGGACCGTGGCACCACGTGACCAGATTAATGACGTCACAAACGTCGAGTTGAACGAACGAATCGCCGTTGATTATGAAGGTCAGACAGAAGGATGGAAAGATTTAAAGGATGAATGAATGAATGAATGAATGAATGAACGAATGAAATGAATACAAGTGAACGAAAACAAATGAAAGATAACTAAGTATTCATAATAAAGCAATTGGTCATCATCATCTTCGTTGTTATCATCATCCTCATCATCTTCATCGTCATTATCATCATTATCGAAAGAATCTTCTTTCAGGTCGTCTGTATTTCACCTCTCTGCTCATCAGTGACGTCATAAAGTCACGTGTCAATGACGCCCAATCTACACCGAATGCCTTAACTGACGCAGTTGTGGAAAAATCGTCAACCGCGCTTCTTGACAACTCGACGATTGTTTCGTCATCGTCATCAGCACCGCCATCGTCATCGTCATCATCACCAACACCACCACAAACTCCTCCACCGTCGTCGTCGTCATCATCATCATCAACAACGTCAGTGCATCAGCGCATGACGCGTTCTTCGAATCAGTTGATTTATTCCTGTATGGCCTTCAATCCAGTCCTAAGGCGATTGGTCCAGGGTCAGAACCAGGCCATTGACCTGTCTCCTGGTTGGTCCGGCGTACAACCGAACATATTAATATTCATTAAAGGCATCTTAATTTTAACAACACCTCCACTTTTATTGAATATTGTTTTCAACTAACTCTCCTGGTTGCTAGGCGACGTCCAGCGTCTGACGTCACTTCCTCTCACTGGGCCACGCCTACTTTGGTCGTCAGCAGTGAACGTGATTGGTCTGATTGGATACCCCATTAGGATGAAGTGCATCTTCAGTGGATGGTGAGGCCAATGAAAACTATTGAAGCAGCCAGGGAACCTAGAAGTTTTCTTTGGGGGGAAGGGTTCATTTTATAAGAAAGGGGTGGTCAAAGTATGGCCCTCGGGCCATGCGAGGGCCCGCGAAGCTCTTTTTTTGGGTGGCCCGGCCAGGCAATTGGTAAAAGAAAATTTTTAAATACATTGTTAATTGAAACATTATAATAGTTAATAAACTAAATTTATTAATTATTTTTTTTATATTTGATTCATATTTAATATCTAATTATTTGTAGTACTGGGGGGGATTCGAACCCACAAAACTCCCTCTGGAATTGGCGATGGCAATGCACTAGAAATATGTTATAAATAAAATAAAATGTGCTTTGAAATATTACATGTTGACTATCTCGAGGCGAGAATAATTAAAATAAATTATTTATTAATTAGCTTGTTATTACATTCTAATTTTGATGGAATTTTTATTTTAAAACAGATGAAATTGCTTCACAAATTTAACGGACAATGGAGGATAAGAATTTATTACAATGAATTGAGAATAATTATAATAAATCATGCCCAATTAGCCCCACCCCTCAAGTGGCGTGGTTCCTTGTCAAAGCTGACAATGAATTCGAACTGATCCATAAGGGTCAAGAGTTGACCTTCAAAAGTTTGACCTTGGATCATGAAGGTCATTACCAATGTCAAGGACGCAATGGAATCCTGACGGAAGATGGAAATAATGCGGCTCTATTTCACTTGAAAATAGAAAGTAAATATTCCCGAATTTTATTTTATTTCAATATTTAAATTTATATTTTTTTTTTTGGGAGAGGGAAATTATGAATTGTTTTTAAATTAAAATTAATAGTGAATACAAGCGTCTAAAGATCGTTTTTGCTCTATCGCGTTGACCTAATTCTGCCGGCCAATCTCCTTCAGAAGTGTTTCTAGGTCGACCGAAATGGAAGAATGACGTTCCACCAGCGGATGTCGTTGCCGAAGAGGACGAAGAAGAAGTTGAAGTCACGTGCCCAGTCGAGGGAATTCCAGAACCGAGTGTGGAATGGTTTCGGAACGGCGAACCAGTAAATGGTTATTCGATCGAATCGATTGAAGTGTTGATTAAAATAACAAAGATAGCTAGGCTAAGCATGGTTGATGATGATGACGACGATGTTGATTGATTGAGAGAAAGACTGGATGACTGAATGAATGAACGAATGAACGAGTGAACGAGTGAACGAACGAACGAATGAATGATACTTGTACTAGATAACCAGCTACTGTCAAGTTATAAACACATCGGTCGATCACAACACCTCAAGAGTAGTGTTTACATTGTAACTAATTTATACTATAAATACCAACCAGTTGTAATTGCCGTAATCGTTATTGTTATTGTTGTTGTTGTTGTTGTTCAGAAAGTGACAGGTTATACTTACGAGGGGACAAGATGATCATCAGGAATGTGACAACAGCTGACGTCTGCGTCTTCCAGTGCCACGTGACCAACAAACATGGCGTCATCACAAAGAACATCATTTTCAATGTTCTCGGTTGAAACTATAGCTTCTTTGTTAAATGATAACCTTTAATAATTACTAATTATTAAATAATTATTATTAAATTATATTACATAATTATTATTAAATAATTGAAATTATTAATTGTTACCTATTATCGTTATTTAGTTAAATTATCTTGATATTTTAATTTAATTTGTTTTATTTGTTGGCAAATATTATCAAGTCGAAAGTATTTGCTGTTCAAAAGATATTCTTGAAAGTTTATGGAAGTTGAATCTGTTAACAAATTGATGACAATTCCTCATTAAATATTAAATTATTTTTTAAAATATTTAATTATTAAAATTATTAATTATTATTTAATTATCGTTTATTCCAAATATTGCAGCACAAGCGCCCGCTCTATACCAAACGCCAAATGACGTCATTGTGGTCGCTGAAGGTCAGCCAATCAGAGTTCGTTGCAGGGTATTGGGGGTCCCACGACCTACTTTCCGATGGAAAACCCCGTCGGGGTTAAACGGGGTTCAAGAGGGCAGAATCAGTATTTCCACCAATCAGGATGAGAGTCAGCTGACCATAAACGTGAGGCATAAACAAATAATTAACATATTTTATGTTAAATGTTAAAAGATGAATAAATGTCGCTGTTGTCAACAATGACCTCTCTTTGACCTCCACAGGAAACTCATCTGATGGAATCAGGAACCTACCAATGTCTGGCTGTCAACAAATTCGGGGAGGACTTTGCCAACTTTGAGATTATCGTGAAGCGTTCGTGACTGCAGTTGTTTTAATAATAATAATATTTATTATTATATTATTATTATTATTTAATAATATAAAAATGTTTTATTGCTATAAATACCTATATTAAACTACAATATTGAATATTTATTTAATATTATTATCTAACATAATTTGAGCGTTTGTATTACATTTGTTAATATAATATAACATAATATCAAAATGCTAGTTACCATTACTATATTACTATACTTATAATCGTAAATTTATTTATCGTCTTAACGAATTTAATCAAGAAAAGTATGCAACCTAATCATTAGAAGCTGCGTCGAAAAAATAAACACAATTTAGTTGCAAAACAACAACAACAACAATAACAACACAACAGGAAGGACAGAAATTGTTGACGATTGGACCCAATTTGGAAGGTTCATCTTCAACAGAGGAATGGTTGTCTTCACGGCCAGGAAAAACCAAAGTTTTGCTTTAAACTGCTCGGCCACCTCCGATCAGGACCAGGTCAAGCACCTGACGATCACATGGTTCTCTGAGAAACTAGGTCGAGTCGTGACCTCGTGTGATGCCTCTAAAAGTGGATTCGATGCAATCAATAACCTTTTCACCTGTGAATTGCTCATAGCTTCAGTTGGAACCGATGATGATGAAGAGGATGCTGATGGCGATTATGGAGACGGTGTCTATACTTGCGAAGCTGCCAGTGACCTGGATAAGGTTACCCAATCATTCTACCTCAATGTTCAGGGTGAGTAGTTTGTTTTTAACATAGACTAGTTTATTAATAAATTATTAATATAACTTGCTATACTAATAATATTAATAAATTATTAATATAACTTGCTATACTAATAATATTAATAAATTATTAATATAACTTGCTATACTAATAATGTCATTGTTGCCCAAAATAACTTCTCAAGATGTCCCCGATCCTCCAATCAATTTGCGAGTTTTGTCCTGCACTTCCACCCAAGCCACATTATCATGGCAACCGGGGAGTGACAACCACTCCCCCATCACGAAATATTCCGTGTCGTACAGTGCCAAAGCAGTAGATCACTCTAAAAGTGCAGTGGAAACTGAAAGAAACAAAACCGGCAAAACCGAAAGGGACATTCCAGCTGGAAATTCCAGCAAGTATGCACACCATGCGAATCACGATGTACAACTATGTAATGACACCGATTCAAGCGAAAGATACTCTTTACAAAATATGACCGAAAGCAACAGTAACGTTGATGGAGGAAATGAGGTCACCATTAATAGCCCACCAATCATAGCGCAAGATGTTGTCAACAAACGCTCGAATGGAATCCATAATCGTACAAGGAGAACCATTGTTGGCTCCAACCAATCAGAATACAACGAGGTTGTGACGTCATATCCGACCATACACGTCCCATCCTATCAGCGTCTGGTGCGTCTGAAGCTCCACCCCAACTTCAACTACACCTTTACCATGAAGGCCTTCAATTCCTTGGGTTGGAGTCGATCCGATAACGTCACTCAAGCTAGCGCCTTCTGCGCCACAAAAGCAGCCGTTCCTTCGAGAAATCCAGGCGCCGTTTGCGCCAGGAGCGGAGAAGCCAATGAAGTCTTTGTGACGTGGCAGGTTCTTATTAGAATTTAAATTTATGTTAATTCATGCTAAATATTTTAATTAATTCATTAGGTTCATTAATATTAATCACTTAATGTGTTAATTAATATCTATTATAAAATTAATTGATTTTACTCGAAGCCTCTTCTTTTCAACGAACTGAACGGTCCAAACTTTCGCTACCTCGTCAAGTATAAACCGCTGCTCAACCAATCGTCATCGGACGCCTCCAATGAAACCATGGAAACGGTTGTCATGGTTACTCGATGGAAACAAAACACGACCACGGTGAGGCTTTGGCCACAATCCAAGAGAAAGGTTCCGCATTTGCAGGCCTATTTGATCTCAGTGCAGTCCGAGAATGACGTGGGATTGGCGCCAAAGACTATGGAAAGCAGAAAGGTCTTTTTTGCTGGGCAAAAAGGTTTCAATTGGAATTTATTTGAATTATTTTATATTAAAATGAAATAATTAAATTAATTTTATCTGAATTATTTGTTTTTAGCGAATGTGTTTTAGAAGCTCTAGAAAATGGCGCTACATAAATTGAACTATCAGAAGGCGAGATTCTATCGCTATGCAAACAATATGTGCAAAGATAGAAAGATAGACAATAAAATAAAATAATAAAACACAATTATCAGAATTATATGATTAATATAACATGATAATTTAAATATTTAAAATTGAAATATTTAAAATGACTTTTAAATGTTTAAACATCGTTCAGTTCCTTTGGACGCCCCGAAAGATCTCCAGGTGGGACTTCCTTCAGTGACGAATACGTCTGCTCAGTTTCAGTGGAAACACGTGGATACCAACATCAGCAGGATACGAGGGTATTTTATCGGATACCAGGTTTATTTTCGTTTTTTTATTTGCTATTGTAAATAATATTTTACTAATAATATTTATTATTATTACTTTATCATTAATATTTATTATTATTATTATTACTTTATCATTAGTATTTATTATTATTATTATTTATTTTTATAGTTACCATAATTATAATGATAATATATTGCGATACAAGTTGTTACGATAATATTTGTTTATTTAATGAGAGAATTTAAATTGAAGTAAATTTATGCATTATATTAATAGGCTTTTAATAATTTAAGATCTTTAAATATAAAAACCAGGAAAAAAATATATTACAACATAAAAATAAATTTAAACCAAAATCGAAACATTTATTGAATGTAAGTTATTCGCTCGTTAATCCATAATTCTGCTCAAGATTTCAGACTCATCAGTGGATTAATTTTAATATTAATTGAAAGTAAAACATAAAACAATATGTTAATTGAGAATAAAATATGAAGAAATTTGCTAATTTAATATAAAATGTGAAGAAATCTGCTAATTTATTTTAAAATATGAAGAAATCTGCTAATTTAATATACAAAACGTCAAAAACCAATCAATAGGTCCAATTCTGGAAGACACACAATGCAGAAGTTTCACGAAACGTCAGCGTCTTCTTGAATCCATGGAAACGATGTCCTACGTTCAATTCCAGCCAATTGGATCACTACCTCGGCATCCAATCAACAACAGTCTTTCCACCGATTCTGGAAAAGGTTCCTCTTTGAATGGCTTGTTTCGGTTGTTGTGGTTGCTGCTGCGGTTGTTGCGGTTGTTGTAGTTGCTGCTACTGTGGTCGTTGTCGCCCTAGTCGTCTTCATCGTAGTCTTTGTTGCTTTTATTGGTATATACAATTTCGGAGCCGAGTTTTTTTAAATCAGTTATTTTGATGGAATAGATTTTAATTGTTGATTGTCGAAGAAATTGTTATTTGGAAGTCCCCAAATGCTCATATTATTATTATTATTATCACATAAAGGCACGGGCGAACCCCTCGCCTAACACAAATTACTTAAGTAAACAAAAAGCAAAACCCTCTACATATCAAACAAACAATAAAACAACCAGTCACATCAAATATTTACAATCCCCAAAAAAATCATCCAATAACATTTTGAAGATGTCCAGGTTTGGAGCACCGACAACCGACCGAGGAAGATCATTCCACTCTTGGACAACTCTATTGCTGAAAAAAAACTTCCTCAAATCCCTGTGAGCAATGTTTGTTGATAGTTTCCAATCATGGCCCCTCGTTCTCTCCTCTGGGCAAAACATAAGCCTAGGGCATAGGAATCCTGGTGCAGTTCCTCTGATGATATTGAACATCAATATCAAATCAGCCCTTTTTCGTCTGTACACCAGGGAGGGCAGTTTCAAAATTTTTAATCTATCAGTATATTCTAAGTCTTTGCATGATTTGCACATATGGGTGAATCTATGCTGCACACTTTCTAAAGTATCCACCAGGCCCTTTCTGTATGGATTCCATACCTGCACAGCATATTCCAGATGTGATCTCACTAGGGCCTTGTATACTGAAACCAAAGCATCTTCTGACAGATGCTTGAAGTTTCTATAAATGACTCCCAACATCTGGTTAGCCCTATTGACTCTCTGCAAAATATGCTCCTTAAATCCCAGTTTCGAGTCCAAGATGATTCCAAGATCTGATATTTTGTCTACCTTGGGTATCAAGTGAAGAGTTCCCTCTGTGTCTGTTACTGTGTACTCGTAATCTGCCTGGTGAGTTCCAAATTTCATACAGCAGCATTTATCCCAGTTGACTTTCATGCCCCACACATTATACCAATTGATGACCCTGCTTATATCATTTTGCAATAGATAACTGTCTCCTGGTCCCAGCATTTTATAAATTTTAGCATCGTCTGCAAACAAAAAGATGTTGCTACAGACATTGTATATGTCATTAATGTAAATGATAAAGAGAACTGGCCCCAGGACACTGCCCTGCGGCACACCACTGGTAACTGGGTATAGTTCAGAGGAAGCTCCATTCACCACAACCCTAAATGATCTCTGTGTTAAATAATTTTTAATCCACTGAATCAAAGCCGGGTGAACTCCATATCTTTCCAATTTGAACAACAACTTGCAATGTGATATTTTGTCAAAGGCCTTCTCCAAATCAGTGTACACTACATCTATTTCAGTGCCCTTATCAACAGCTTCAGTAACAACATCCAAAAATCTTAGTAACTGCAATGTAGTTGATCGGCCCGGAATGAAACCAAACTGGCCCGGACAGAACAACCCATTACTCAGAAAGTAATCCATTAAGTGATCCTTGATGAGGGACTCTAGAATTTTACAACAAATTGAGGTCAAGGCGATTGGTCTATAATTTCTTACATCGTTTTTGTACCCCTTCTTGTGTAGGGGGACTATGTTACTGATCTTCCAGTCTTCAAAAACTGTGGCAGTATCCAGAGACCCCCCAAAGATTTTACACAAATATTCTGCAATCTCATATCTAGTTTCCCTCAAAATTCTGGTATGAACACCGTCAGGGCCTGCTGATTTGTATATGTTCAAGTGGCTTAACTTTTTTGCTACCATAAAAGTATCAACTTTAAGCTTGGCCATTCCCTCTGCTGGAACTTTTGGTTGGAAAACTTCATTTATTTGATGCTGTTCCTCAGACTCGTACACCGAAGAAAAAAACTTTGCAAATAAATCTGCTTTTTCCTTGTCTCCAGTGATCTCTCTACCATCTTCAACCAGAGTGGCAATTTTGCTTCTACTTGATGTTCTCTTATTAACATAACTCCAGAATAATTTGGGATTTTTTCTGCACTCCATTGCGATGCGATTCTGACTTTCAACAATCAAGTTCCTAGAGAGTACCCTCACCTTTTCTCTCACCTGGTTAAAATCAGTTTTAACATCTTCTCCATGTCTGTATAACTTTCTCCATAGCTGATGTTTCTTCTTGATCAAGTTTTTCAGCTCCTCTGTCATTTTAAATCTGAACTTTTTTCTTTCTGTTTTCAAGGGCACATATTGCTGAGCTGACGACACCAATGAATCTCGAAAGAAACACCAATCTGTGACCAATGAATCCTCCGACGTCGGCAGCCTCTCGAAAATCTCCCTCAAAGATGATTTCATTTCTTCGTAATTGCCTAGTTCAAAACAAAATTTTTTTCGGACATCTTCTGCGGTTGCATGCTTGATAAAAGTCCCGAATGTTATGACATCATGATCACTGTTTCCTAGGGGAGGTCTGTGTCTTACGTCATATATCAGTTCTTTATCTGTTATAACTAAATCTAAGATATGAGGAGTCTCTTTTATTCTTCTTCTTGTAGGTTCAATCACGTGTTGTATCAAATGTTTGTCCCTAATGAATTCCAAAAATATGCTCTCGATGCAACATATTATAACATCATATTCAAATAGTTAAATAATAATTTATTTTTATTAACGCATCAATCATCATCATAATCATCGTCGTCATCATTTATTTTATTATTTAAGCTACTGCAATGCAATTCCAATATCCATCCGCAGAACTTTCCGTTGTTCCTTCCGAGTGGAATCCACTTGAACATTGTCGATGGAGTAGCGACCTGCAGTTGGTCCTTCCACGACCTGTGGCCGAACGCTGAAGTTTCTGTCGCCGTGGCGGTCATGAACGCCGAGTTTTGCGGTCCGAGAAGTAACGTCGTCAGGTTTAGAACCAAGGAAGGAGGTGCACGGATGTTTTTGTTTCCTTTGATTAAAATTATTATTTATTATCATTATTATTATTTATTATCATTATTATTATTTATTATTATGTTATATTATAATATATTACATTATAATTATTTAATGAACTTATAAAGTTCCGGAAAAGGTTAAAGAATTGAGATTGAAGGAAGCGGGAAGCAAACACGTCTGCATCTCGTGGCGGGAACCTGACAACATAAACGGGATATTGTTGGGATACCACGTGGCCTACAAGCCTGGTTAAAAAGCTCCAAATTTAAATTAATTTATTAAATTTATAAATATTTATTGATTTAAATTAACTTTTTTTTTCTGTAAATTAATAATTTGCAGTACAAATCATTTGTTTTGTTTTATTTGTACAATTAAAAACAATTTCGAATCAATAAATGCGATGTTTGTTGTTTACATACAACGTCTTTATACATACTCATTATTTGCATTACTAAATACATAATTCATGCAAATTTGAATTAGATGAGCTAATTAATATGTAAATTATCTTTTAAATTTTCTTAGAAAGGATATGACGTAATATTATTTATTTCCAGTACTACACCTGCATTTCCTACACCAATTCAATGCGAGTTAATTTATTATTAATTATTCATACTGCTATTTTTTCCACTTAGCTCCTCCCACCATAAGTCCCTGGAAAGAGGTCATCACCATGGAAACTGAACTCATGCTGCCGGAGTTGACGCCATCGACCAATTACTTCGTCTACGTTTGGACGAGGACAAGAGCTGGAAGAAGTTCTGAGGACATTTTGGAAGTGAAGACGATACCCTTATCAGGTATTTATTTATTTTATTTGTTTATTTATTTAATTATTTATTTAATTATTTATTTATTTACCTATAACCTAATTGGTTTATGGATATTTATTACTTTTGCTATATAAAAAAATGAAATAAAATAATAAAATTGGCGTTGCTCTCCCAATGACGTTGTGATCGTTTATATAGCGCTCCCCTCGAGGGCGCTTGTGGCAGGCAAGCCTGGTTTCGAACACATGTTGCAATTGTTACCGTCATGAGGTGGCCAACTTGCTTTTGGCTGACAATTGGCTTTGTCTGTGCCTTGATTGTTTGGTGGGGGGAATATTAACACCTGCTTTATGTAGTAATGTTCACCTTAATGGTTTCCATAATTTGATTCAGTTAAATTTGTGTGAGGTGAATAATTAAACATTTTAAATCCACATTCAGACCCAGACGAACCAGTCATAACGATTCTAGAAGTTGGAGAAACATCGATGTTTGTCTCCTGGAACGCATCCGTCTTTGAAACTCCAGTCAATCCTGGAAATTACTTTCAATTTCAGTACAAAAGTCTCAACGAAAGTAAGAGTTGGCCGAGCATATTGATTTGTAATAAACTGTGCCGTAAGTCAAATTTATTCAAATTTATGCCAAATTACTCATAATTCGTGTAATAAGTCAACCGTTTATGGATCACTCACTGGAAAATCATCAGTTTAAATGTATTCCAATGTATTCTGATGGCACAAGATATGTTTATTTACCATAACAAGTACATGTGTAATAAAGAAAGTCACTTCAACCCTATAATGTAAAAAGTATTTTAAAACTATTTACCGATATACCGGCATCTTGGTTTGAAATAAAACAATTAGGGATTTAGAATGATTTAACCCTAAATACTTGTTAGTAATAATAATTAACTGAAAACATCTCTAACACAGATGTACATTCTTTTCCAGCTCCGTCCTCTCCCCCAACAATCCAGGACAATTCCGGAAGCGACGATGTGGAGTGGATGACGGAGCATTTCATGGACAGAAGATTGAAATCCAGGAACGTTACAAACATTACAGCAGGCCACGATTATGCCGTAAGAATTATCGCCATCACCGATGAAGATCACAGAAAGATGTCCAAAGTCAGGATTGGAAAGGCATATCCAGGTAGTCAATCGTGATACCTTTCTTTCGTTTTTTCCTCATTTTTTTTCTAAATACCTTTAAATTGACTGCCATTTAAATGTCAAGTGATGTAATTAATCTTGTAAACAATTTATTCATATGAATCCATTTTTAATTTTAAAATTATAATAATAATAATAGTAATAATAATAATAATTTCTTTCTCACTTTAGCTAATAAGACTCTCTTACATATTAAATGTCCTATTTTGCCTAATAATTATTTTATTTGTTATTTGTTTATTTATCATTCAATTGTTTACTAGTTTATGCCTCATTTTCGAAAATGTAATTCTAAAAATAAATTGATTCTGAAAGTAAAAGTGGAAATCCCAAGCTATGCATCGTCGTTGTCTTCATCTTCCTCGTCAACAGCGGCATCAACAGTTGGATGGATATTCGGAGTACTAATCTTCCTTCTCATCATATTAGGCTTGCTGTTTCTACTTTACAGGTTCAAAGTTCAACATCAGAGCAGATATCATGGTTTGTTAAACTGGAGACTTTAATCATTTTAGTTGTTTAATTTTAAAATCATTTTAAAATCGTTTTAAAATTTGTCCATTGCACATCCGCAGGGATCGTAAGAACAGATACAAATTGGGCGCCATTGATACACTATCATTGTGTTTCTGATGACGCATGCTGGGTTGCGAACACGAAACCATTGTTCTATTGAAACGCAATCCGTTTCGTGTAGAGATCATTACAGATTCACGTTTTGCTTTCAGGAGATCTTAATTGAGAGCCACTTTATTAAACACTGTTAATTAATTAATTATTAATTATTAAATTTAGTTTATGCTAAGGAGGCGGTCAAAGGTCATTCGACAAATCGCAAGACGACCTTGGATCGCAACTTTAAAGAATTCAAGAAATTGTAAGCAGACCTCAAATTAAAAAAAGAAAAAAATAAATAAATAATTAGAATATTTATAAATCCCTGAGATAATTGTTTAAACAGCAGCTTGAGACTGCTACGCAATAGAAGCGAACTGAAGAACGGACGATTCTACCTGAAAGAAAGCGACAGGGCAAAGGTCATGGCCCAGGCTGACAACCAATCATACGCTGTGACTCCTCAACTTCAGACCAATCATCAACACCCGCTAAAAGACAGCGAGGATCCCCAACAGCAACAACCCCAACAGCCACAACGACCTACGTCTCTCGCCTGGGAAGACGACGACGAAGTGATGAAAATGTTGTTGCAGAGAAACTCCCTCTCGCTGCTCCTCGACAACGACACTCACCTGAACTTCAACGAAGACGGTTCCTTCATCGGAGTCTACGTTGGCAAGCAAAACTCACTCGCGGCAGAGGAAGGAGATGGTGACAGTGGCATTGGAGGGGCCACCACAGAGAGCGGATACCACAATATACGGAATGGCGTCATCATAGACGGAAACATCTACAGAAACGGAGTCAGACTGAACAGAAAAGGAAGCTCCCGACATGGAAGCGACGCCTATCACAACGCATTCGAAAGCGTCAGCGACCTCCAAAACGCCAGCTACAACGTCAGGAACTCGACTGCTGTTCTTGGACATAAAAACGGCCAAAAGTACAAGGGTACGTTTGAAAAGGGCTCGTTCCAAGGGGAAGCCTACGATTCCAGTTTCCATGGTGACGCCGTGATGCCGAGCAAGAGAAAGAAACGAAAACCCGGAGATGAAAGACAGAGGTTTCAAGTAGGAGTTGACTACGTCAGAGAGGCAGGACCTCTGAGAGCGGAGGGTCAGGTTAGTCAAGGGGCCAGAGGTCAGGTCAGGAGGCAAGAGAACGTCTACGTCATGCAGCCGAGGTTGGCCGACATGAACCTGGAAAGGGATGCAGAGGTGAAAGTTCCTGCCAGGGCATCCTTTGGAGACGATCTCATCGATTCAGCCTCGTTTTTAGAAGAGATTGGTGAAGTGTTGAACATGTCTCTTTCTTGATTCTTCTTGTGTCGAAAAATGTTGTCACTTTAGACGCTTCTTTGCCTAAGCCACGGTGTGTTGCCACGGAGACTAGATAATGTGTTCTCGATGTTTTATATCCGTAACATTTCTGCGATTAGTTTTATTATGTGTGTGTCTCCTATTTCAATAAATCCATTTTCGGTCTCGTTGCGTGACACTCAATGCATTTGATGGCCTTAGAGCTTTAATACCATTCACCAATAAAATTAAAAAACTATGACATGCAAATAATCGAATATTGCCTGTAAGATTACAATGCCGCAGATAACAATGAGTGATTAATTGCTTCTAACGATCTAACAGACTAATGTCTCGAGATAATTCTAACAAAATGGCAAACGTACGTTCGTAAACGAATCTAAATACATTTTTCAATTGAAAATGATTTCAATGATCGAATCAGTGCAACAAGAAGTTTCAAATTAAAAATCTTCAGAAATTCGCTCCAGTTTTGACAATTTGTTCAGTTCTGACAAAGTAATCAACTTTGCTAATACTTCCAAATTCTCGTCATGAGTCAACAGGTCTATATTACCAGTTTTTCCGTTCTGTGGATTACCGCAAAACATCGCAATCTTCGATAGCAAGTCCATTCTAGATTTATTTGCCTTCATATCGACACAAATGGTTCTTTTTATCTGATTGTTATTGTCGTTAACAACGTTTTCAATCGTGATGATATTGAGTAGGTCACCTTTTAAAAAGATCTTCGGCATGCCGCTGTTCGGCTGAGTTTCGCGAAGAATTTCAACAGTTTCTGTTACGGAGTCCTTGTGAGAGTTCTTCAGTAATGAAATCACGTCCACTGCTTTGGCCCATTCTAGCGAAATTATTAATTAGTTAATTATTTCAAAAACATTTTTTTTTAGAACTTTCAGGATAAAATAGAATAGTTAAATAGTATGAATTATCAAGGCTTTGAGACGCATTTATGTTCATTAAACTGATATTTTAAAAATGCAATCAAAAATTTATATTCATTTGCGTGCAGGTAGCCAGTTGCTACATGTCGTGTTCGCAACTTGCCCAAAGAGCCAAGAGGTTTGTGATAAGTCGCTGTAAATATGATCTAAGCGCCAGTCATGCTCACACTATGGCGCTATACAAATTTACTTATAATATTAGTTAAAGCACATTCTGACCCTCTGCATTGGTCCCTTTATCTGGATAATCCCCTGCTGAAGCTTTTGGCTTTACTTTGAGTTTATCTTCAAAGTCCCACATCTGAAACTTGGAAAAACTCTTGTCATCGTCCAGCTCATCCAACCAGCTTCCATCGATGTCTTCCAATAAACTGTCGTCTGAAGGTGTCTCAGAACCGAGCAAGCTGTTCGTCTGAGGTAGGAAGGTCTTTTTATTTCTCGTGGTTGTCGTCATAGTTTTGTTGGAATCAAAATTGTTTAGTTGGCGCCCTGAGAAGCATCTCTCCATTGAAGGCTGATCTTTTGTTTTGCTTTCTTTCTTCTCGTTTGCTCCATCTCTTTTCTGTGACCACTTCTCTCGAAAGCCCTTTTTGGCCATTGTGAAGCTTGTGTTGAAGATTTTGCTGAAAACGCTCTCTTTTCTTTGAGGTTTGCTGATGTCTTTCGAAGCTCTTTTTTCACATTTTTGTTGTTGCTGTTGTACTTTCTTTTGTTTTTGTTTCTGTTGTATTTGTTCCTGTTTCTGTTGAGGATGTCGGAGCTTGAGTTGCTGTTTTTGATCTGGGTATCGGTGCTCTGATTGTTGCTGTTGTTGCTGCTGCAATTGTTGTCGTTGGTGTTTCTGAGAAACGTTAGCACCTTCAGAGCTTCCATCTGAACAATGAGATGATTTCGTAGTCAAATCGACTTTTTGTTGTTGACCAAGAGAGTTTGAAACCTCTGTCGTTTGTATGGCGGCATCTCGGTGGTCGAGTTTTGTGGAACTTCCGCTACTGAAGCTGAAAGGTCGATCATCGGTGGGGGACATGGAGAGAGAGACACAATAATTATTATTCTGTTTGACCACTTTCGTCAAGTCGATTGTGAAACTCAACTCGCTCAAAGATCTCGTGACGGGCTGAAATTTAGAATCGCAGGCGAGATTATTGAGACTGACGCTAATGTTTCTGTCCGCATTCCTGTATTCATCGTTCTGTTTGCCTCTGAAATCCACCTCACATGTATGTCTTCTTGCACAAACTTTGCTGGCTTTTCCCATAGGAGATGCGACTTCAGAGATTTGTTCCAGTTTGTTGGAGTTTTGATTGTCGGCATTGCTCCAACCGCTAGACTCTGGATGGAAAAGGTTACCTTGCGACTGGGTCCTTTGTGGATCAGTTTCAACGTTGTTCCATTCATCTCCGTCGTCGATGTACTCAGGTTCACTGAAGTAAATGGTGTCGTTGTCATCATCATTTCCTACGCTTATCCTCGTCACGCTTCTGTACGACTTGCGATGCAAGTTGTGTTGCTGGCGGTGCTGAAGTTGGTGGACCGAATATCTTTTGATGGATTCGACTCTTTGTCGATTCGCAGGCTCTTTGCGTCTGAAGTGACCCGGATGAGGTTCACTTTCATTTCTCCTGAGAGCTCGATCGTTCATTCCGTTCTCGTAAGCGTTTGTGAAGAAATCTAGAGACTGTGCTTGGATGAAAGTTGAAGGCCTGTTTTCAGACTGATTCCAACCCTCGTCCTGGTTGCGGGCTCTTTTTTCGAAGGCAAGGCAGTTGTGACTGCCTGTGTTTACGACCACTCCTTCGAGAATCGGTTCCTCTCTTTTACTCGGATGATCTCTCTTCCATACGGTCACCGATGAATCTTGGTTGGACATTTCAGATCCTGAATCTTTGTAACTGGAGTTTGAATGTTCGACCAAGAAGCCGCTGTCTTCGGAGTTTGTCAGCGAAGCGTTGTTGTCTTCTTGCGTTGCTCCAATGAATTGGTTTTTATGAAACCCATTAGTGTTCCGAAGGTCGTTAGTCCCGTCTGTCAGAATTCCTTTCAAATTGATTTCGTAAACCATGGGCCGGTTTTGGTCAGGAGTTTCAAAACGATTTGTTGATAAGCGCGAATGTTGGCTGTCCTTTGTTGCAACGAAAGGCGGTTGAGAAGCACGATGATCGTGGTTATAAGTGCTATAAGATGATTGAATTTTTGCTGCTGATTTCGTAAGGTCAGGTCTGAACCTCAAGTTTATGCTTTCTTTATTTCCATGATTCTCGGAAACATGCTTGAAGTCATTAAAGCGCCCGACTGATTCTGCTTTCTCAAAACGATCGTGTTTCTTCGGCTCGGCTTTTCTCTTGAATTCCGAATTCTGCGATCGAGTTTGGAGATCGAATTTAACTGAATTCTTAGAGCACGTGTTCGCTTCTACGTGTTTAATGCTTCCTTTGAGAGAAGGCTTCAAGAATTTTCTCAGCATGTCACGATTAGAATTAGGCGAGTTATTCATGAACATTTTCCTCAGTTCTGAGACAGAGGCACTTTGAGGTGTGCTGTTCATGTCAGAGAATTTTGATCTCTAGGAATGCAACAAATAGAATTACAATTTAACAATTTAAAAATCAATTTTTTTTTTTGATAAAGCATTTTTAGTTGATGTCCAGCAAAAGAGTTATTGTGGATATTGTAAATGAATGTGTTATTTGTTTATTGTTTTCAAAGCTAATACAATTAGCAATGATTATCCATAAATGATGTGGAACTGCTTTAATACAGCCAATTGGAAATATTGTCGCTCATTTCTAAGTGCACTTAAAATACACAGACCTCCGTTTTCGCACGCCTACTTCTCGAGGCGATCAAATATTTGTCTATGAAATTTGTACATGACTTTAAAAGTGAATCTTGCAGGATTAAATTCACTAAGAAAACTAGAATAAAAAAAAAATGAACAAAAATCATAGTTGCGTGCAGGTTGGCCAATTTGGCATGGGGTTGCGATGGCTCTCCGACGCGATCGACATCCAGGAAGCGCCCTCGGGTATGGGGTGCATGGGAAATGCCTAAGAAGTGACTCACAGTCTAACAGGGCATTCAAAAGATTGTCTAAATATAAAAAATAGTTTTAAAACTTTAATAAACATACTTCTAGTTCTTCCGGTCTAAAAGTGAAGAGAGTAATCCAACGGAGTCAATTGGAACCAATAACACGATTTCAAATTTAAACAAAAAGAAGCAGACGACTCCAGCAAAGACTTTTCGTTCTCCAACTTTCAATGCGGTGAAATCTCTTAAACATTGCTCAGCTCAGCTTTAAATAAACGACCGATTTCAATTCATTCTGAGCCGAATGTCAGTTAAAATGTCTAAAAATAACCCGAACAATGTACTCGCCTGTCGACAGATGGCTTAAAATAGCCTAACACCATAAAGGACAAAATTGCTAAAATAAATAAATAATAACAACAACAATAATAATAATAAAAATCTCTTGTGGGACAGTTTGTGGTCTTCAAAGCAAAATATTTTATTTATCACTTTGTAATGTCGATGCTTGAGTGCGAATTTAATGTTGTATTGCGATGCATTAATGATGCAGCTTGTGATTGAGAGTTTTCATCTCTGAGTAATAATAAGGATTTTATAATTCGTAGATAATGTTCAAGTAATGTGTGTTTTATGTTGTTATTATAATCTATAATAATATTACATACCGGATAAAAATGATGCTTCAATTATCACCGATCTCAATATTAAAATTATTCTCCAGATAATCGTTATATAGATAATTGGTTTACAATTAAATTGAAATCTGTCGTTACAACTAAAATGTAAACTTTTTAAATACAAATTATTAATAATATAATTACTGTAAATGCAGCAATTGAAGGCAAATTTACGGCAATGTATCGATTATGTGTCAAATAGTTTGATACTGGCTTTAATTTTGATTATTTCTCATATATTAATTTTAAACATTCATCATCATTTTGTAAATAATAAGCATAATTTATTACGAATTTAATACAATAGAGAAGGCATGCCATTCTTAATGACTCCTTTGGTCCTTGAAACAAAAAGAACTGGTTAAATTCGGAACGAAATCGTGAGGTCAGAATTACTGAAATCCAATTGGCCGAATAAAAATAAGTTAATACCACTAAGCTAAAGGTTATTTTTGTCTTAACTTACATTATAAAATACTATGTTTACCGAATAATTCCTTGATTACCTTTAAACTTTTAACGTTTAAAGCATAAATCCGTTTGTCAATTTCAAGGTTATAGAATGCTTTTCGAATCGAATCACGTCTTCATCAATGCTCTCTCAGACTGTAATCACAGGAGTATCATCTGAGAGCAGACGGTTCCGACATTGGCGGGCTATTCCAGCGCAGATTCGGAACTTTTCCAGAGACCCTTCCTCTTTGTGGGACTACACCACTAGAAAACTTTGGTGGAGACAAACATTGGAACCTGGACAACTGCTCAACCGCGGCTTGGAATTTTCTTCCAAGGTTTAAATCTAATTCCCCAACCATAGGGTCGCCGGTAACATTTAGACCTGTCAGACCCCAAACAGTTATTTTTATTCAATTCCCAGTTCTCAATGGTTTCCAGACGAAATATTTTTAAGCGTAAACCCAGACATCGGCTATTCAATGTTGCAATGCTTTGCGACATTTTTTTTTTGCACCAAATGAATAATTTGACATTTTTTTTAATGACAAGCGTGTAGATCATTTAAATGTGTTGTACTTGCGCGTGACATTCGAGATTTTTATAAATTTTGAAAAAAAAATAGTAATAAAACCAAAAATTGTGTCACATTCCGAACATCGGGCATGTTTGATCGACTCGAACCCAAAGCCGCAAGAGCTTTAGAGGCGAATAATAAAAACGTAATCTTTTCTAGACTAATCAACAAACAAGTAACAGAATCACTGTTCCATTTGTCTCCAAAACTAATAAACATTAATTAAATTAATAATAAATTAATAATAAATTGCTTCAACACTTTCAATACCTCAGACAGGATTAAGAACTGCCTTAAACTGCTTTTTAAACTAAAAGCAAACAGTTGAAACTAAATCCGACAGAAACTTCCTTCCATAACCTTTCAAGAATCAGTTCCAATCAAACCCAACACTGTAACTACACTCCAGAACTCGGTATCCTTCATTGATCTAAAATCAATACCTTTATTCAATAAAAATTCAATAAGCAAATGAGAATCTTTCAAGAACTGAAATTTGGCAGTTGGTCAATTTTTTGATACGCAGAAACAACAATCGTTGCAGATCGATAGCATACCGAAAATACCATCTTAATATCTTAATAAATCAAATCACTGGAAATCAAAAGGACAAAAAAAAATTAAACAAACAAAAATTAAGAATTTAAAAGCTGGAATTTAAAATCATTCATAAAAACTTTGAACAAAGACGGGGAACGAGGAAACGCACGCATCAGTCGTAAACGTGCACGGAATCTGGCGTCGACGGGCGAGGAATTGTCGGGATGGTAAACAAACGCCCGTCTGATATCAGTTCAGCGGAAGTAATAATACTTTTTAATAAAAAAAACTTTTTATGACTCGTTTTTGACAACCCCAATGCTTAGCTCCGAGGTTCCTGAAAGTAGGCGTTGACGAGAGGGGGCGGAGCGGCCAACCCGCTAGAGATTTGTCGGGGGGCCCTGCCGTTGATGCCGACGCCCCGCCTCGGAAAGTCGGTCTGAGCCGAGGGCCGGGAGTGCCCGGAGGGTGGAAAGTGGTTTACGGGGTTCCTGGTGGCAGGGCTGATTCTCGTCGGACCGTTGAGGTGTTGGAGTCCGTTCGGCAAAGGCGCGGCAGGGGAGGTCGGCAGGCCGGGCCGACCGGCTTCTTCTCGTGCCTCTTCGAAGGAACTGCGGAGGTACTTGGGATCTATGAGGTCCTCGCTGTAGATTGAAGACAATTTAAGGTCTTGAACCATTTTAAATGATCCAACTATTCATATTTTTCTACAGAATTTTCTATTAAAACAGATAATTTGTAAAAAGCAATTATTAATATTAGACTTGCGGATCATCTCAGAAGCTCACAGTTTGCCTACGTGCATAATTAAAAAACAATGGATGCCTTGTGTGAACCAGGGAAACTTAGAACACTTTATAAAGAGATATGATATGATATGATATGATGATATATGATATTGACAGACGTGGGCAGTTAAATACTAGATCGGATAAACGCAAACAGATCTCTATTGAATATCGATCAAAGAAAACTGACATCGACGTAACAAGATGACATCGGCACGACGCTTTAGCAGCTAACGTAAAATTTTAAAAATTTAAATAACTAACCACGTGGGGGCGTTGCTATTGTTGTTGTTGTTTCTGATGTCAAGGAAGGTCCCAGTATTTCTGTTGTTAGGACCACTTGGTGGCGTCTGCAGAAGAAATTAAAAGCATGTTGCAAATAAAAGCATCCAACTACTGTTTTATACTATAAATAATATGTATATTCAACAATAACACTACATATAATACTATCGATATTACAGCTCCATTATTATTATTATTATTATTATTATTATTATTATTGAATATATTTATTATTGGATTTATTATATTTTATTTACAAAATTTTCTTATATATAAGCATCCAACTACTGCCAATGCTGTTGATATTATTGTTCCATTATTATTATTATTATTATTATTATTATTATTATTACTATTATTATTATTATTGAATGTATTTATTATTGGATTTATTGCATTTTATTTATTAATTTTTGTTATATAACATCTGCTGGCTGCTAGTAGCATTAAATTGTTTCTTAAAATATCAAATAAATTGTTTTAAGAATAAATAACTAAAAATCTTACTCTTGCTTTCTGAGAGTAATCCTTCAAATGGTAGGTTTGATTGTCATTCAGCTGCTTGCTAAGAAAATTTATTGCTGAAATAATTAAATACAATATAACCACTATTATTACATAATTATTAATAATTAATTATTATTATTAATTAATTATTAATAATAATAATAACAATAATAATAGCAATAGTAATAATAATAATAATAATAATAATAATAGCAATAATAACAATATTAATAATAATCGATTGTACTTTTGTCATTTTCTGTCAGCATCTTCCGAATCTTTTCGAGTTCCTCTCTGAGTCTCTTGTTGTCGTCGTCCATCTTCCTGGCTCGTTCCGACTTCAACGAATTGTCCGCTCGCAGGTTCTCGACGGACTTCCTCAGCTCCTCGACGTCTTTCTTCAGACTCTTGATGACTTCTTCCTGCTTGATCGACACTTCGGTCCGTCTGTCCAACTGCAACGACGTATGACGTGGGTCGAGTTAAGTCGAGGAAGCTCCTGATGCAGATGCTCGGCCACGTATTCGTATCGTGGTGTGTTTGTAAATATTAACGTGCGGTTACTAACTAGAATTGGCATAAGTCATTATGTTAATAATTCATTAAATTAGCAATTAAATAAATAAATAAATAATAACAATTAAATAAATAAATATTTAATGACAACAATAATAATGAAATAATCAAAGAATATTAGTTAGGTCGGAGCAAGAATTAAATTAAATTAAACCTTGTCTTTGAGTTCTTTGGAGTCCTCCCTCGAGTTGAGTAACTCCATGTGAGTCTTTTTCAACTTCTCCACGACTTTCCTCATCTTTTCCTTCTCTCCTGCAACTTCCTTCCTCAACTGAATCATTTCGTCCTCGCTCCTCCTCTGCAAAATTATTATTAATTAATAATATTATTAATAATTTATTATTAACTATTATTATTTTTCATTATTAATATATTAGTTATGTTACAATAGCATTATTATTATTATTATTATGAACCATTTCACAATATTAAATTAACATGTTATCACATTTTTCTCATAATTAATTACAAATTACCGTATGTATGCGTTATGCGTATGCATAGAAATTGGTATCCTTGGTGAAAGCCAACAGGAAACCTCTCTGAGATTATGTTATGTGTTATGTGTATACATATGTAATATGTAAGCATTTGCAATGCAATCCATTATGATAAGTTAGCTGATGTTCATGCCATGGTCTCAGGGTGATCCCCATACCTGAATGGGTTAACCCTAACCTTAAACATTAATTGTGGCTTTGTATTGACGGATTGTAATTGATTTTAACCCATTGCAGCCCTTCACTCTTAGATTAATTGGTCCGATTTAGAGACATCAATAGTAGTTTCCTCGCTCACCTTTGACTCTCTCTCCAGCTGCAGTTGGTCCCTCTCCTTCATCAGCAGTTCGTCCTTGACGGCTATCTCCTTGTCCGTCATGTTCATCCGAGCCACGACCTCCGAGAGCTGCACCTCCCTCTCGGTCAGTTTCTTTTCCACTGATCCGGCCTCCTTTCTGGACCTGTTGCACTCCGACTGGATGGCCCTCTTCTCCTCTTCGAGTGCCGCCAGGCTGGACTTCAGGTCGGCCACTTGGATCTCTTGTCTCGTCTTTGTCTCCTTCAGAGCCTTCAGTGGACCAGAATTGGATGGATGGATGAGTAGGTTTAAATGATTTTTTTAAAAATTGTGTACTTAAATTGTAAAAGCCATTATCGATAATTAATTGTGAACAAAAATTATCAAATAATTTCATGGAAAAATGAAGCTCTTTGTATCCTAACCAAGCGGAATGCATTAACACAAACCTCTAAAGTTGAAATGCAAAAAATTTTGATCTTATTAATTCCTATCTTAATCTTACTAGATAACAATTACTTAAAAGATCGGTTAGACAATCACAATTATTTTTCTCATAAATAATTAATTAATAGTTAAAAATCAATTATAATAATTACATAATAAATAATATAATAATAACATATAATATAATCAATTACAATATAATTAATTATATTAATTAATTATAATCACATGTAATCACATCAGAACCTGCATGTTTTCGGTGAGTTCAGAGACTTTCTGCTCCATCCTCTTGAGAGACGAGGCATGCCTCTCTTGTAAGTCTTTCATTTCGTCTCTGTGTCTCTGCTGCACGTCGTTCAATTTCTGAAAGGATTTTTTAATAATCAGTTAATAATTATAAATTATTATAAATAATTTCAATTATTCATTGAATTATTGTAAATAATTTCAAATAATCTCAAATCTGACATCATATTTTTACAAATTTCCTTGTGTTTTTGTTTTTTTTTTATGATTTAGACTTTTGTAAAGTAAAATAAATATCTTTGAAAAAAATAAAACAAAACAACGTAATTATGTCTTAGAGAAACACACTCCTCTTAGTCTACGTTCTAGTTTTTATAATCAGTTCCAAATTTATACCCATCGTGTTATAACTTTGATTAACTTTTATAAACATTGGATTAAACTTATAAATCAAATATATTCATTCCATAAATTCTCATCATTTCCGAAACAAAAGCTTAAAAAGTTTATGTCATATGTTTCATTGTCTAATGTACATAATAATTTATTATATAGATATATAATCTGGCAATTCTACTTATGGCCATGTTAACAGATATACCATAATATCTATGGTTTAAGTGGTCAAACTCTATTTTCACCAAAATTCAATAATCTTCCACATTCCACCTATGGAGGAATGGAAGATGAAAGATATCAAGTATTGGATAAAGACGAAGTTGCCAAAGAACGACAAAGTTTATATAATCCAAAGTTGGATTAATTATATATTAATAATATATTAACTTGCTTCTTTGGTTACTTCAGTTACTTTGACATTTGAATAAACTCATAAAAAAAAAGCATTATTATGGATTGGCCTACAAAACATATCAACCATAAAATGTAAGCCGCAAGATTGTAAACAGTAACCACCTGTTCGTGCAGTCGTTCCAATTCCTTCAGTCGTTCCTCTTTGCTGGTCCTCTCGCTGGAAACTTCGTTGGCTTTCGTGGTCAGTGATTCTCTGCACATTTTGAGTTCAAGTTCAACTTTGTTGTACAAATTTGTCGTCTGCTCCAACTTGTACTGGGAACGATGCAATGAAGTTGTTGTTCAAGTTGTAATTCATTAAAGTGACAATAGATTAAAAATACTTTTAGTTATTATTAATTTTTATATTAACTCTTATTAACTTTAATTAATAATAATTTAATTAATGTAATAATAATAATAATAATTGTATAATTAATAATAATGTAAAGTAAATAATGTGATCACCAATTAATTTTAATTAATAATAATTTAATAATAATTTTTTTTATTATTAATATATTAGTTATGTTGCAATAGCATTATTATTATTATGAACCATTTAACAATATTAAATTAACATGTCATCATATTTAATATGTAATCTATTAACTTGAACATAAACAGTGAACGCCAACTCATCGCTTAAAACCACTAAATTGGATAAATCATATAAAAAAAATTAGAAAATTAGAAAAACTGCAATGAAACAGTTTTTAAAAACCCAAGAAAAAAAAACGAAAAGCAACCTTGGTGGCCTTGAGGTTACTGAGGAGGTAATTCTTTACTTCTCCGTCAGTTCCAGGATGGAACTCCAGACGGAGAAGGTTGAGCTGTTTGTACTCGTTCGTCTGGACGACCGAGAGGATGCCGACGCTGGAAGATCCTCCGCCCGACAGGGTGAAGACGAGGCTGAACCTGGATATAGTCACGTGGAGTTCGGATAAAGTAGACTTAGTAATTTGCATGGTTTAGATTGAATTTAAAATCTCAGTTGTTTTCAAGAGGGTTTTTTGTCTGGAACGTCTTGAGGTCCCGAGTCAAAGAACGTTGGCTTATCGATGTATGGCAATCAGTTAAGCAACTCATCAATAAATTATTAAATTATTATTTAATTTAAATTATTAATTAATGAATTAAAACCAATTTATTGTGTGATAATTGATCCATTGATAAGCACTAAATTGAATCATTTTGGGCAACGTGATGCAATAACATGAGAGAACCAATCACATGTAATCACATGCAATCACATGATGTTATCACATGTAATCACATGCAATCACATGATGTTATCACATGTAATCACCAACACAACAAACATGTCCTCCAATCGTATTCAACCTACTTGCTGGCTTCGTAAACATTTCTTTGTTGGCAGTTTTCCAAGAACTGAATGACCATTTGTGGAAAAGCCTTGAAATCTATTAATAGTTCTTGTTGTGCTTTTAACCTAAATAAGTAATAAGAGAACTCTATAATAATAAGTAATAATAATAATAATAATAATAATAATAATAATAATAATAATAATAATAATAATAATAATAATGCTGACTATAATTATAATAATAAATAATAATAATAATAATGATTATAATGTTAATAATAATAGTTATAATGATGTAGACAAGCAAAGTATGCAAAATTATTACACTTGAAAATCTTCCTCTGTAATCTTCAGTTGGAACCAAAAGAATTCATCTTTGTCATCTGTTAGTCTAAGAGCCACTTCCTTATGTTAACAATAATTGGGTCAATTAATGTGATTCATTATTATGAATTATTATTATTATTATTATCATTATTAGTATTACTATCATTATTATTATTATCATTATTATTCTTATTATTATTATTCTTATCATTATTAATGAAAATCCAAATACAAGCCCCAACTGAATATTCACGTACCGTATTTCTGCATTACTAATCAATTGACTTAAGCTTTTAAAATGGTTTACAGTCGTTAAGTATTTACCATTAGCAAGTGAGAAATCATTGCAAAACAAAATGAACAATAAATGATGTAAATAAATATAATTTCACCAAAAAAATCTGGTTAATTTATGTTAAAATGTTTGTATAGTATACTAAAATATACATAAAGTGTTTGCATACTAAAATATATATAAAATATTAACAAAGTAAACAATATGAAAATCTTGGATAACTATGATTTTCCTAACAAAAATAAAAAAAATGAATGAATGTATTCCAGTTTAAAACTGAATAATTACTTTTTTTATGCCATGCATATCCTCTTCTATGGTGATATTAATGTCACATTTCCTGTATGAATCAATAACAAACATAAATAAATATAATTTTGTTAAATAATAGTCCAACGACAATGTAAACGACAACCTTTTATCGTTATCTTGTATTTTCAAAACAGTTAGCACTTTGTTAAAAATAATTGTAGAAGTCATTGCACTATAAATAAAATCCAAATGCAGTTTCCTAGAAAGAATTTCAGATTGGTATCCAATTTTACTTTGAGATTTCGCTTCAGTTGTTTATGTAAAGTTAAAAAAAACTATTAAGTGCATAAACCATTGAACGTAAGCCCGATATGTTTGAACCCAACATAAACAATTCCAAAGACTTTACGTGATAAGAAAAACACTGAAGAAAAATTTAATATTTTTTATCTGGGATATATTTTAAATTTTGTTTGATGTTATTGATATCATTTATGTGTCATAAAGATTTTGATCGCCATATAATTCATCTCACGATTTTTTTGTGCATTCATTCAGGACTTTACTAGTCAACGTTAACAGTTTAAAGAACTGTCTACAATTCTAGTCAAACGATTCTTAATAAGGAAACTGCTTATTTTGATTCTACTTATTAATAAGCTTATTACCGGCGGTGGATATCGCGATACGGGAAATTTATATAAATACTGTGACATTTATTTAAATAAAATAGCCAAAGAAGGGTAAATTTCTTGTGGCACTTCTAAGTTTATTCGGTATCTTTAAAATCAGAACTTTCAGCCATTGGAACTGACACCAGTTGATTATTGACTCAGTTTCACTAACTTTGATGGACTACGTTAGACTACGAATTCATCTTGACATTTTTCCACATTGATCCCACATCAACTTAAGGCATTCAAAAGATCAGCCTTTA
Source organism: Hirudinaria manillensis (assembly GCA_034509925.1). Lineage (NCBI taxonomy): Eukaryota > Metazoa > Annelida > Clitellata > Hirudinida > Hirudinidae > Hirudinaria > Hirudinaria manillensis. The sequence continues at coordinate 2,427,833 of CM067538.1, forward strand.
CACACAAAATTTTTTTTAGATCAAAGCAACATTGTACAAACTTTCATGATTTCAGATATTTCAAATGTGTTACTAAAACAATTATTAACCGGATAACAAACGAATATATAATCCACAAATAGCAATTAATATCGCACACAATGTCTTCAATAAAATCATATCAGATCTATCTCACACATGACACAAGCAAGCTTTGAACATAACTGGTCATTAAATTCACCATTAACAAACTCAACGCAGTAATCATTGCCGTTGATGAGAAAATTCGGTTCTCCAGGAGCCCAGAATGGCGTGAAATTCATGGGAAGGTAAGAATTTGGAAAAGGCATGCACCTAAATGGCCGCTTGACAGTGCTTGATAGGCTGACTCCACGCGTCCAAAAGAAGAACTGTCGAAGCAGCCTCTTGCACATCACTCCCTCTTCAAAACACAAAACTCTGAGGTCAATTAGTTGAAAATTAGATCAACTTTAGTACATTTGGGAAATTAACTATAACTAGCTGACACCATATAAACATGTTAGAGCTACACACCCTTTAATTCATAAGTATGAATGTATATTACACCCGTAAAGTTCACGTGTATGTTCAATATGCCTTTTCAAGCCAAAGTTATCGTAATATTTTTAGACTTCTGCTTATGCCAATGTTTCATTCAGAACCCTTGACATCGAGAAATTGATGGAGAGGAATTTAAAATTATGGAAATGGAGGATGGATGATACACAACATGTGTATGTTTTGTGTCCAAACTCACGCTTAAGAAGAAATTGTAAGTACGCGTGGGCCATGGTCATTTCCATCTTGTCCTCGACTTGAAGTGGATGGGATTTGTTGTCGAGGAGGTTACAACCGTTCCTGGCTTCCGACCAAGTCCACGACACGTTTAATAAGCGATAGCACTTGTTGCCATTCAAGAGATATTGAAATCCCAATGGACATTCTGATATCATATATGCGATTAATGATTACGAGATAGTTACATAACTCATCTTGTTACTTAATTTAAAATAGTACACAAGTAACTATTAATCAACAAACCTTATCAATTCGTTTTAAACAATTCATAAATCGAAAAGGAACCAACCATGCCTCGAATAAACCACGCATTCTCTTCGATTTGAAACCTCTCGAACCAAGGAGTTACTCTTAAAACACTCGCAGGTACCATTTGGGCTCATGAAATTCACATGTTTCAGGTCAGCGTGAATTTGGCAGCATTTGCTCAGACATTCTATTGCCGATCTTGAAGATCTGGTCGAATCTGCCAAGTCAGTGATGCGATAGAAGCTGTTGTTAAACAAACTCCTCTGTAAATGATACGTTAGTCCCGATTTGATTGGTACTGAGTGCAATAGTAATAATAATAAAACAATAACCGACAACATCTCAAATCTAGCGGAGCCCGTTCAACAAATAACTTATATAGTTTTACGTGGTGCACTTGGTACATATTTCACTTTTTTTTATAAAGGAATCAGCACACACGCTCGTTGGCAAGCCAACAAGGGGAACAAATTACCCGTGAAATTATGTAACAGCCATTTATAACGCCTCACTTCTAAAAGCGTATTGAACACCATCAAATTTGAAACCACTATAAATAACGTAGTAGCCTAACAATACTTAACCCCTCTCAATATAAAAATATCCAAAGAAAGATGGCTAAAGCTCTTCATTTTCTATCATTTTCAAAATATACATTTATAAATAACCTCAAAAGACTTCAATATCAGTCCAAAGCAGTTATATCAAGTGATAAACATTCATTTGTTGAAATTAAAAGCACATATTAAATCACTATCAGCTCCATATTCGAATAATATTTTTATTGTTGACCTGGATAATAACAATAGATCTCTAAGACTCCATATTATATGGCCAAAAGACAACTGAACTGAACAATTACTTCCCCATAAAAATCAAAGAGCCAAATCTTTAAAAATTGATTGACAAGACCTTTAAAAATTACTAGTTCATTATGAGAAGGCACGTAATGAAAAATTATTTTAAAAATAAAATAATTAATAACATAAAACAGCATCAGAATAAATTTGGAATTGGCATATTCCTCCACGAATAATCTTACAAAATTACATCAATTTTGTCTAACCCATGATCTAGGGTTTCTATTACCATGTTTTACTTCAGATTACAGTGATTAATTACCACAGAGGATATTTCGAAAGTAATGTTTCATAATAGAGAAAACTTGTACGTCTATTATCTCTTCGAAATTGCTCTTTCCGGTACGTTTCGGCTAAAGAAATACAGATTATTAACGATCGTAACGAATGAATTAATGCAAAATTTAAATTATTGACTTCAAAAACCAACTAAATCGTCATTGAATTACCCCCAAAGTAATTCAAACTTTGAAACAAAAGGCAGATCGTTACGTATCTGTTGGAGCGCATCAAAACGCCTTTGCGGGACCTTTGTCAACAATTTTTAAAATGAACTTGATGACATTTTCACTTTAATAAATTTATATAAAATATCAATTTTTATATAAAAAAAAAGCACTGAACATTTACTAGATCATGGGGCTGTCTTACTGAGCCGCCAGCCGATTTGTACTTAAGCGATTTTTAGACTCTAAGTCGCCGATGATTTTACGTTAAGTAATATTAAACAATAACGCCATAAAAGTGGTGTTAAGTATCACAGACCAAATCGATGCTGTAGGCGACTGCCTAAAAATGATCCTTGCTGTCGCCACTCTTAGGGAAAGGAAATTTGAAAGTCGAAGATAGTTGAGCGTGACCAACAATCGAAAATATGTTTTTTCCTATTCAAGTTATATCGCAACGAACAAAAGTGAAATCATCTCCTGTAACGTAAATTGCACACCGAACAACTCGCAACAAACGCCTCTCGTCCCTCAAAATACATTCTCCTCACTTCATCCTCCTTAACCATGTGTCGTCCAATTTATTACATTTCAGTTGAACTTGCCACATGAACTCGATCCATCAATCACGAAACACAAAAACTATGTGGAAACTCACGTCACCCCAATAAAACATCTTGCTACCGTGAGATTTAATTAAACTAAACTGCACCGTTGCACCTAAAGAGCATAAAGATCGTGACCTTGGCGACACTCACTCAAACACCCAAAGTCCCAATCTTGAATGCTAAGTCTTCAATGCACTGAAATTGTTAAGCAAACTCCTCTGTGCTTTGTATCCAAAGCAGTTAACTCCAGGCCTAAAAACAATGGAGCAACAACCCACGGCAATTCCTACCAGTTTTGAAAATTAATACGAGATAACAACCTACACAATGCTTCCACTAACTTTCATCGAGTGGCATATGTGATACACTTTGTGTATTCACTGACAAGCCAACCTAGGTGACCTAGAAAACTCTATAGAAGCCAATTAATGTCCCAAAGAATATCAAAGCCACCCCCTTGAATTTCAAAGTAACCTCACCAAATCCTTGTCATGTCATTGGAGACAATCTTTTAACAAAAGCGACATACAGGAAAATTCGGTCGTTTGCAAAAGCCATCATTCTCACAAAAACAAAATAAAAGCAATCCATCAATGCAAAGTACCTCCACGGATATTATTAATCATCGTATCCTAAATTCATCATATACTAAAATTACGCATCAATGCCTCGGCTTTGCCGACAGCTAATGACAGAACACAATTTCTAACATCACTGAGCACCAAAAATGGAAAAGGTCATGGTCACTAAATAAGACGTGCTCCTTTGTTAAATCCGTCCTTAACACAACTCTGGTAACTGCCCTAGGAAGGCATTTATTGAAGGAAAAATAATGAATAGCTTGTAATAATAATAATAATAACATATACAGTTCAAGGAAATAAAACAAAATGTTCCGAAACATTGCAGTACAATGTCCAAACAAGCTTTCGTAGGTCTTAAGACACGTCTGAAAAGAAAATTTATATTCGGTTATTTATATTTTTATTTTATTTAAATAGTAATAATAATAATAAAGTTAATAATCTAATAAGAATTAATGAAAAATAACAAAGATAAATATTTCTTTCCAATGCATACAAATTATCTGTGAAAGGTACTAGGACTATCCTAGAAGTACTCTGCATTCAGATCCAGTTGCAGAACCAATAAATATTAGTTAATTAATAAAATTAAATATCAAAACAACCATAAAAAATAAAAAAATAAAAATGCACTCACAACTGGCAGACGACTGGCCGAACCGATTCTTCAAAAGGTCATGGTTGAATTTAATATAGCTTTCATATTTTTCTAAGAAAAAAGGACAAATTAACAATTAAATGCATTTTAAATCAACACAATTTAACTGTATTTTAAGTTTCTAGGTTAAAAATCCACACAAATAAACTTCTCAGCTTGTAAAACAATGGTAAACTAAACATTCTAAAATTAATTAACAAAGTCCATTCCAATGATTTGTCGCAGACTCGATTTAACAAAAAATAAAAACCCTAAAAGTTCCGAAACCATGAACGGAAATCGCAAGAGACCTGCTAATTTTCCAACGAGGACCTTCTCGTAATGTTCCCTCAGCTTCATTTCATGCTCCTTAACCAGTTGATTGCAGACATAACTAGCCTGAAACACATCAAAATGAAAAATCATAAGACTGTGGAAATAAACAGGAGATATGCTTTTGCGACCTTTTTGAGTCTCGGCAGAGAAATTCTGCAGAATAATTATCGGCCGCCATTCCCCTATCTAATGTTCTCGGCCGTCTTTCAATATAAAATGACTCGAACTTCAAAGAAGTCCACACAAATTATATTATTTGTATGATAATTACAACGCAACGATACAATAACTTTCAATTAATAGAAATAAATGAATCTACTAACTGTTGATGTAGACACCATGTGTTCACCCTTAGGCTGTGTGATTTTGCTCTGGGTCTGAATGCTTTTTGGGGATGATGAAGGGGACACTATATTCTTCCAGGTGACTGGTGAATGGGTGGATGAGTGTGTCTGGAGAATCGAGTGGCTTGAGGATGGCAACGTTCTTGATACCACTGAATCTATAACAAAAATCGTATGCAACATAAATTTGCGGTTTTGCATTACAAAGAAACAGAAAATCTTATTTTCACTCACCATGAGCAAGTCTTTGTGTTGCTTCAACAAAGTTCTGTGATGGCTGATAGGCATCCGTGGCCATCATCTCTTCGTATGAAATTTTGATCCTCTTCGGCGAGCAACCGCTCGGTATGCCCAGATGGGGATCGAATTCATGATGTCTTTTCAGAGTTGCTCCACAAGCCATAGCTAAATTTAAAAAAAAAATCATGAAATTTAGCAATAACCTCCGAGCTATATCGATCTACGTTTCCATAAGCAACGGCGTATTCCTGCTAATTAATACCCAATCGAAAATGTAGCAATGTGATCAGAGAATTATAATTGTTAAATTTCGATTATGAAGTGACAAAAATTCGAGACTTGTTGATCAATTATACGTAATCTAACTAAAATATTCATTCCTGTGTTCGTTTCTGGGACTATTATCGGGCAATTAAAACGACAGTCTGGCCCACTTTAGCAGTTTCAAGCCAGATAAATCTGTCTCGAATTTCATCATATTACCACGTAATTTTAGTGTAGCAAACAAAAAATAATAAATGATTAAATAAGATACCAACCCGACTTCTGTCAATATTAAATTAATGCGAGCGTTTAAATGCAGGGCCGAGTAAACAAGAAGCTTATATTCGCTGGCCTAAAGCTAGCAGTGATGTACCAGAAATGACAAGCAAGGAAATACAAATTTATAGCTACTTAGAAATGTATTAAAAAACATTTAAATTATTTAATATTATATATTCAATTAAAAATATTCTTTAAAAATTACGTAATTAATTAATTTTGACACAAATAAAATCATTAAAGTAGATTAAAAATTAAATGCTTACATGTAATAAATAATATTTAAATGAATTTATTAATACAATTGTATTTATATAAAACGTTGATTCGCTCAAAAATAGTTTCTCTCACACAAAGACTACAAATTGTGTTTCAACCCCTCAACTGTATTTTATAATCAAACAAATGTTTGATGATTTTTTAATTTATTCATTTACTCAAAAGTTTATATAAATACACCGGGGGCATAATCAAGGGTGATGGTCATGTGCCAACTTTAGCCCTCCGGAAATAGGTGAATTGAAAACCCTTTCATCAGATGGTTGCATGAATTCATACAAGGCGCCTCCACATGTGGCTTGTAAATGACCATCGCTTCTTCAGTTTATTAAGAAATAATTCAGACTTTTATTTATTTTGTTAATTGGACTAATTGGATTAATCAGCCTTTGGACCCTGTGATAGATTATCATCCACTATTATTCTCAACTAACAGATTATTGGATGAGAAAATATATTTTATTCTTTCTAAAATGCTGACACTTTATAGATGGTCCCATAAACAACTACCAAATAGAGCATTACGTTACATTTAAAAAAAAATCAAAAGTTAATACTAGAATCTATGAAATCTGTTTATAGGATCTGAGGATAATCGAACGAAGCTAAACATGTCTTAACTTAAAAGCTTTTTGTATCGTAATTCGTTTTTAACCCCATTTCACGAGTGACTTAAGTATCTTTTACATCCTTTGTGAAATGAAGGCACTTCTTAATCCATCATCATTTAAGTAAGTATAGACCGAGTACCCGAGGACTATTCCTAGAGATGTATGCTCTGTTGCGAACATGTTACGTAAATTGGTTCATCCAAGAGTTGTTATTGGTCTCATAAAATAAAGCGTAAAATGAATCAATAAATTTGAGAATCGTCTACCAATCTATTAACACATCCTCTGATCATCTTTTGATGACCTTTTGACCTCTAAAACTGATAAGTTTTTAAAGCGTAATTTGGAGACAAGTGGCTGAGTAAACTGTAAATATATATTTTCTTCACACCTAACGACAGATGATGATGTTGATGATGATGATACAAATGAAGGTGATGAAAGAAATGGATAAATATATGTATTCTTAACAATAGATGCGATTTAAAAATATCAAAATAAAGCTAATAATCCTTAGTTGAATGAGTCATACAACAATTACAACAGATGCAACAATTATCATGACACTTCCTCTGTCAGGATATCTCGGCCAGGGAAGTGTTTGGTCTTTCTTTGTTCGAGCTCCAACTTTAGCGATTTCAGGACTTTTTCCACTTGAATTCGAAGCTGTGTTTAAATATTTATTAATGCAAATATGGATATCAAACAGTTTCAAAATTTATGACACTAAAACTTTTAATAAGTCTTCACTGATAATTCTAACCAATTAATTCATTAATTTATTTAATTATAAATAATTAATATTCTGGTCAAACCTTTATTTCTGCAGACAATTTTAATTTGACTTGTTCCAGTTTGTCTTCCAAGGTTTCAACGTCCATCTTCAACTTGGTGGCTTCCAGCTGGAAAATAAAGATTTCAAAAATCTTTACATAAAATTTGAATTTTTAAAGGAGATTTGTTTATGTATGTTTCATTATTCTCCAGAGCTTGTTCTGAATGAAGGTGTGAAATTCAAATTAGATGGAATCTAGCTGCGAGATTGGATATCGTTAGCTTATAAGTTGTTGTTGTTGCTTCCTGTTATCCTAATTAGCATCAGAAATGATCCTCTTAATATGAGCTACACTCCATCTCACATTCTCCAAGAATTCTTGTGAAATCAGAATTTCGTAGCAAAACATTTTCATTCATTCATCCTCTCCCTTAACGAACGAACGAACGAATGAATGGATGAATCAATGAGGAAGCCACAATTCCTCACTTAATGCGAACAAAAGGAAGTAAAAGCACTGCCTAACATGCATGAAAGTCATCTTCTGTTCTTCTGATTGCTTGCCTCGACTCCCCTCTTGGTTCTTCTGTCGAGTTGAATTCAAACTGGAGCTCTGTTCCAGGTGGGAAATCACTTTCCTATTCAAGATCTCCAACTGTTTCTTCAACTTGTTGTTGTCTTCCTCTAGTGGAAAAGTACGCTTCTTTTCCGTGAAGTATTTTTTCTTCCATATGTCTCGGCTGGCTGCAACGGTTGGATGGAAATCTAATTTCGTAACATTGCTTCAACAACATAGTTTCAACAACATTGCCTCAACAACATAGTTTCAACAACATTGCTCCAACAACACGGTTTCAACAACATTGCTTCTGCAGCATAACTTCGGCAACATTGTGACGCAACACCTTCTTACTCTTAATGGAACAAATATTGCTCGATGCAACTGGGTCTTAACTGCAGAGTGCAAATGCAAGTGAAATATTCCCAAACAACAAACATTATTCTAATTAATTAATTAACCAATTTATTTACTAAATAAATAAATAAATTTTCATCCGTTCTTCCCATACGTACCCATATTTTTGTCTAAATTTTTTAAAGTAGCGAGGAGACCCTTTTTGCGTGTCAACAGCTCCTCTTTGACCTTTTCCCCTTCTCGTTCTTTCTTCTTCAGAAGGTCAAGCTCCGTCAAAAGGGCTGCCGTCTCTGCAGGTGACAAAACACAATGAAACAATGGTATTTATAATCGTTGACAGGTTTAAGTGTTTCATGTGTTTTTATTTTAAATTCTCCAAAATCACACCAAACGATGTAGGGATTTCTTGCTATCTCTGATTCAGCATTCTGGGGACGTGATTTTTTTTTTGGGCTGTGGGGGTAGGGTCAGGGCAGGGATTGACCATTTTATTCATCTATTTATTTATTTATTATAATCATAGATATAGTGAAGGATGCGGCATTTCAAGGGAATTGATGATAATGATAGTGATGATGACGATGATCTTGACGATATTGATGATTTTGACTGTCCATGCAGCTGTGATAGTGAGAGCATGGAAAATAAATACCTACTTTGGTTAAAAGTTGATTTACCGGATGGATGCTTTGATGTTTTGTGTTACAAGATTACATGTAATGTAATGCTATGTTACACGATATAACATATTGTAAATCAATACTTTCCCGAACAAAACTAAGACATTAAGTGCAAAACAATACAAGGTGCATTATGACGTGTGCGAGGTTCAACACCCTACACACCTTTTTCAATCTCCTTTTCGTCCTTTTCCTTCTTCTTTTTCTTTTCATCCTGGAAAAGACATTTTTAAAACATCGATCCTAAGCTGCACAAAAACGTGGGACAAATGTTCCATTGTCTCGAGAGGGGATGTTTTTGTCTCGTCTTCCAAAAACATTTCTGTTGCTGCAGTGACTGCTATGACGACGATGACGGAGGTGGAAATGCTGACGCTTATGACGATGACGACGCTTATGATGATGATGACGATGATGATGATGATGATGACGATGATGAAAATGAGGAGGAGGAGTACCACGACGGTGGCGATGGTGGTGATGACAACATTATTAAACTTTTTACAATTATATCTGTTCCTAACCTCCTTCTCACGCTCCATCTTTTTCTGTTCTTCCTTTTCTTTTCCTTCGATGCTGCATTTCATTCGATTTGATGTTGAATGAGAGTTAATTCATATAATGATATTAAGACGACAATTTAACGATTTAAGATAATAATAATAATAATAATAATGATAATAGTAATAATAATAATAATAATAATAATCATAATAATAATCATAATAATAACAATAATAACAATAATAATAATAATAATAATAACAATAACAATAATAATAATAATAATAATAATAATAATAATAATAATAATAATAATAATAATAATAATAATAATACCCAACGTAATGACTAAAACGTTCAAATATTATTAATTGCGATTAATAATATTAATAAATGTTATAATTAGCAGTCAATGGCTGGCATTCACTGTGTTAACAATGAGACTTGAGCGAAGATTGAGAGCGGCATTGTCCTTGAATCGCCGGAGCAATTAACCTTCTTTTGTAAAATGGCGTCGCCATCGGAAAGTTTTGCAACGTTTCCAGGATGCCATTAATTAATTTACGATCAATTATCATTTCCACCGCTATTATCTTTCCAAAGCTATAAAAATTAGATAAAAATAAATTAAATTAATAATTTAATTAACTTTTAAATAGTACCTAACATTGAATCAATCCTAGATATTCAACCACCATTAACGTCGTCGTCATCTTCGTCTTCGTCATCATCACCATCATCATCGCCGTCGTCGTCGTCATCATCATCATCATTGTTTACCGTTTATTCATGCCCTCATCCGGCCATGGCATGCACTCTGGACAGAAGACGCAGAGCACCTCGTCGGTGCAGTAACCCGGACATGACGTCATCGTTGTCGTCGTCGTCGTTGTTCCAGTCGTTGACTTGTTGCGCTCGTCCAGGACTTTCCCTCTGGAATCAACGACTTTGTGGTGGACGATCAGAGATTTGGGCACGTTCGCCACCAGGTACGTTTTTGAGTCGTCTGCTTTCTTCCGCCGGTTGCCATGGAGACCGGTGGACGGGGGGTCGTCGGCGGAGAGACCCTCAGGGGCTTGTTCTTTGGCCCTGGTCATCCGTTTGTGTTTGGCTACGGCTTTGAAAAACTCAAAGATTATTCGACCAGCCGGGATCATGCCCATCTTTTTCTTTTCCTTTTTATCGACGTCTCTGTCGTCCGCAACCTCTTCGCATCTTCCGTCGTCGTTATCGTAATCGTAATCATCATCATCGTCGTCGTTATCGTCAACAATAACGGCGTTAACGTAATCATCATCAGCGCCCTCTCCGTTGAATTTCTCTCCCTCTTTTTCTTTTTTCGAAACTCCGGAAACGGTTTTGTTAGCGCGGGAATCCTTCGTCCACTTGTTGGCATTCGACGTTGGCGATGTTTTGTTGTTTCCATGCCTGTTGTTGTTCTCCTTGCCTTTGTTTGAACCTGTTTGTCGATGAGGACGACGATGAAGATGGTACCATACATTCGTCAAAGTACAAGAGACAAAAGACATACGAAGCTAAAGAACTTTCTTTAATAATTGGTCCATTCCTATTGATTTACTGTTTTATTATTTTTCTATGAAATGCTTGAATAGATGTCGTCGGTAATGTTTTATGTTCATGTACGTTGTTCATCTTCCGTTGAGACTTTATGGGTTGTAACTATTGAAATGTCTTTTTAACTTTTATCATTTAAAATGCACTCGGTTTATTCCACATATTGGACATTCCAGAGTTGTTGTGAAATAAATCCTTCGAGGAATGAAATTATCTGGATTTGAAAATGACTGATACCCAAATGCATCGCTGAAATCGGCTTCAAAGCCAGTACACGTATTTACATTTCAAATTATTTCCCAAAATAATATGTTTATAAAGTACAATTAAATATAATTAACTTAATTATTCATTAACTTACCTGTAGCAAGAGGCTGACCAATCGGAGGGAGCTTCACTATTCCAGTCTTTCTCTCCTTTCCAGAAGAATGTCCAGGACTGTTGACAGCCAGCGATGACGAGGAAGAAGTTGAAGTTGCCGAAGAAAAACATTCGTTGACAAGTTCAGGATTCAACTCCAGAATGAATATTTCAGGACATGGTGCCTTATCAAGATGCCAATTCAAAGGTGTATAAAAATACATTAAGAGACCTTTTTAATTATTTTTATTAATATTAATTATTGAATTTTATGTTGCCAACGACGGGCTTAATTAATTTTAATAATATTTATAAAGATTAACTTTCTGCTACGATAGACGGGAGATAAACCTGTGGCGGAATGAAGCTTTTCACTTTCAGCTGTTTCTCTTGTTTTGGTTTTATCTGAAATTGTTATCAAAATAAAACCAATCATCAGGAAAAAAATCCAATAATAATAATAATAATAATAATAATAATAATAATAATAATAATAATAATAATAATAATAATAATAATAATAATAATAATAATAATAATAATAATAATAATAATAATAATAATAATAATAATAATAATAATAATAATAATAAAGTTGCAAAGGTTAATTATACTAAAACTTAAATATCATATTAATTAAATTATTATTAATTATAATAATTAATTAGTAATCAATGATTACTTATAATGATTCATTTCGCTCCTCAACGCAAGCCATTATTTTATACTTAAATTTACAATATTTTCTCTTAAAAGTTAAACACTTTAAAGCCAGAAATGGATTTATTTGTCTCAGACCCTGGTAAAACATCTTCCAACGCATTTTACGAAGACGAATTCTTTTGGAATTGAATCGAGGTCAAGTTGTTTCGACATTTCATTCCTCAAATCTTGGATCGTCGTCTGTGGCAGGACCCTGAAATGCAGAACATCTGTTAACAAATGAGATGTATCTAATGAGATGTATTCTATTATCTTGTGTTTTTTTTTATTGAACTGAAACAAAGAAAACTGATAAGAAGTGGAACAGGCAGCAAATAGCATATAATAACATCATTCAGTTCAAAGGCTGGCCACAAGAGAATTTGCATTTCTATTTAGTCTATCAGCTAGTTAGTCAACCAATGCATACTTAATTAAATTAATTATATTAAATTAAATATGTTCATATTATATAGGGTTAGGGTTAGGTTAGATTTAACAAGCAATTTATGTTATATATCTATGCCAATTTTTATAAAATTCGTCTGAAAGATAAAGTATTCTTTTGTTAGTGACGTGTTCGTTAAGCAAAGTAACATTAAAAACAAATTACAATAAAATTTTACGATAAAATGGAATTAAAAAATAACCTGACAAAACCCAAAGAAATCGCATCGTGCAGTGCTCGGTCCAAGGCACTTCGCAGGTGATACCTCCACATTTGAGGCGGAACAATATAAACATGTAAATTCACTAACTGCTCGAATAATAACGAGCAAGGATAATCAATTATTAATATTAATATCATTAATATCTTTATTATATCCAAATTATTTCAATAAGCAATACAGCAACGTTCAAGAATGTAATGCAAACCTGAGCAGAAAGTACTCTGCTTCCATTTCCGTCCGAAACTTCGTCGGACGAGAGTCTTTTCGAATCCATCTGATTTTAGTAAATAATTCAAATTACGAAATACCGGTTGATATCACAGTAGTTTCTTCTACTTTGATGTCTTAAAGATCACAATAACAAAAATTAAATTGTTAATGTAAAAGACAAATAGAGTGTCGCCTAAATGCATCGGATGTCAAAATATCAATGTAGGGAATCTCCTAATCGCAAATTGAGACTTTTATGGACATCAATATCCACTCAAAATGGTCGAATATTCGACAATAGACGCGCACGGACTCTATGGCGACGCAGAATTTCCAGCGAAGCTTTCAGAGCCACCATTTTCGCCGTTTTCCCATTTTTACTTAGCATTTGAATGCGTGGAGATCGATAAAGAAAGCGTACAAAATTGATTGCATTTCATTGTTCCGAGAAAGTACGGTTGCTATTTAGAGAAAAGGCTGGTAATAACTTCCATTTTTGTAGCGCCTCCTACACTCCACAACGTTCTAAATGTTGCACAACTTGTATTGTCGAACATCTTAAAGTCTTCTTGCCTCTCCATCATCAAACTCACGGAGGAATAGAAAATGGATTGGAATACAAGAATAGAATACAATACAATTCAATATAGGACGTATGTTTTCCAAATTAAAGGATTGTGATTATTGGGCGGCATTCTATGTATCTGTCTATTTCCAAGCTTTCTTGAAATATTATGCTTTTTATTTTGAACAAATGTTAAATTTCTGAACTTAGCTGGCTTTAAAATCAATGGCTTGAAAGTCAATGTCCTTTGCCACTGCAACCTTTAACATGCCGGCCATGCAAGGAACGCCCGACAATTTTTTTAAATGAAAATTATTCTTTTCAATCGGTTGTTTTTCTCTAACATTAAAAAGAAAATGCAGAAAATTTTCCGCGACAAAATCGATCGCGAAGTTAAATTTTAAAAATAATATTCGAGCAATCTTTAAATTATCTTCATCGGGCCCTACTATTTGCATTATTGCAGTCTGTTGTTGTTGCTGTTGTTGTTTTTACTGCTCTTGGTATTGTTATTCTTCTACATTTTCATCATCATCTTCTTCTTCTTCATATTATTATTATTATAAATATTAAAATAGCTATCAATTACAATTACTGTGTGCCTTTGGACTAAGGGAACTATGGTTTTTAGCTGTAGTTGGCATATTGAGAAGTAAGCTTGGATGCCAACAAACTCATGTTCATTTAATGATTTACAATTATTTCTTTATAATAATTTATATTTATAATTATGTAAATTATATTATTATTAATTCAAAGGAATTTTAAATATTTATGACTAATTATTACGTATATTTTATTATAATTACAATTTCAGATTGATATTTTAAATTTAGGCCATTTATTATTTTAAGAACAGAATATTCTAAATAAATGTTTTCATCTATTTTCAGTCAAACAAAAGCTGTCAAGTTTCCAGCCGTTTTTGTATCAATGCAATGGAATACTTCTAAAAAAATAAATGAATGAATAAGTAAATAAATAAGTAAATAAATAAATAAATAAACAAATAAACAAATAAATAAATAAGTAAATAAATAAACATTCAATATACATTTAATTATGTTTACATTGACGATTATTGATGTTTGTACAAACAGATTCCTAATCAATTCGATTAAAACCTGTCAACCCGTCCAAACATCCACTGGGATTCTAACTTCAGGACACACCTGGCCCTGCATCCTGAAAGAAAAAATCCATTCATTCACTGCGGGTTGCCTGTCATTGGATTTGCACAAAATCGTGAAACAAAAACAATTAAAAGACTCTTTAAAGCCATATTTGAGTTTAGTATTTCTGAGTTTAAATTCCATGGAAATGGACCTTTGAATGTAAATTAATTCAATTGGATTTCACGCTGTTTAAGATGCTTATGCAGGTAAGAGCAGTTTCAAACGTGTGACTTGTAACACTTTCCAAATAAATCCAAATAGTAATTTTTAATTAATAGTTATTAAAATAATGTTGAAATAATAAACAAAATAATTTTTAAAATATCAATCGTTATCGAGCATACCGTAAGTTTTGGATTCTGAAGTACAACGTATGGAAAACATGTATAAAACATGTTAAATATACGTCTGATTTAAGTGGTTTTAAACGGTTTTAAACATAAATTAATTTTAAAATAATAATTTTAAAACTTTAAATAATTCTAAAAATTAATTGAAACGTATTTATGAAAGAAAAATGTATTTGATAATATCTATTATCACTTCAAAGGCAAATAATGAAAGGACACACAAAATATATAAAACACAAACATATAACAATGAACATGTGGGATTGACATTACAATACACTTAAAGTGTATATTTATCCATTTATTTTTATATTTATCAACGTAATAATTTAAAAAACATTTGAATAACATTAATTATAACTATTAATTATAATAAATTACAAACTAATATTGTCTTACAATTCTCAGATATAATTATAATCCAGATATAATTCTCAGATATCAATAGAGCGATAATAAACTTAAAATGTATGTTATGCACTGTTGGATCACTTTAGAATAGCAATTTTAAATTATTTGATTTATTATTAATTTACTTAACAGAATTGAGTTCATCTCAGAATCAAAACGAAGTCAATTGAAATGGATAATTTTCCAAGTGGGTTAATATCTGAATTAACATAATAAATTATTATATTTATGTTTATATTATTTAATATATTTATATTATATTTATGAGTAATGGTTATTTTTATATTAATTTATTTGAGGTACGTATTTTTTAGTGGA
Source organism: Hirudinaria manillensis (assembly GCA_034509925.1). NCBI lineage: Eukaryota > Metazoa > Annelida > Clitellata > Hirudinida > Hirudinidae > Hirudinaria > Hirudinaria manillensis. Next base: position 2,443,580 of record CM067538.1, read on the forward strand.
ATAACATATATTTCCGACCGAGAGCATTCGATTATATTCATTCAAATATTTGTTATTTAAATGTTTTTTTTATTTATTTATTTAATGAAAAACGAAACTATGGAATCAAACAAAAACCTTTGCCAAGTGCATTCCATTTCCAAGTGCATAATGAAATATTAAACTTGGTCGAAATGAATTTCAATTATTTGCAATATAAATGTTGAAAATAGAAATAACATTTTGAATTAAAGGCGTGCTATCGGTGTTACAAAATATTACAATTACAACGATATTACAGCTTACAGCTGTTACAGTAATGGTACTTACTGTAATTACTTTGTATTGTTCGTGTACTTTCCAGTGTGGGTACTGCTCGCTTGTATAGGAGGATTGTTGTTGGTCGTCGTTGTTGCTGTTGTTGCGATGTTTGTGTGTTGCTGGAAGAGATGCAGAACAAGGAGTTCCGTTGAAATCTGGAACGAAGTTCAGAAGAAAACATCAGTCGATATCCAATCTATGACGGGTAGCACTTGTTTCGAAGAGAAGGTGAGAATGCCATTTGTTAAGTTATATTTCTATTAATTTATCCTTAAATGATTAAATCACGTAATTAAATAGGGTAATATCATATTAATAATGATGATACTGATATGTACCTATTATCGTATTAAATACCTGTAATAAAAAATAAAAATCATTATTATTATTGTTAATATTTAGAAAGTGTTAAATACTTAACAATTAGATACAGCCTGAACTGGAATACCTCAGCGGGATGGGTTTAAATCTGGATGGACAAAATGTTGGGCTTGGAAGGTTGCATTACTCAATCGACTACGACAACCAAAGTAACGATGTAATTCATTTCATCTTAACAACCATTAATTGTAATATGTAAGCACAAATTTATAAAAATTGGATGTCTAGTAAGACCTTGGGAATTAGGGCACCCGAGAATAGAATAAAACCTGCCCTAAGGGTCGTTGTTTTTTTTAAGAAACGATTTTACTTTAGTTCGACGAATACACAAATATAAAAGGGCACAACCTGCACATAGGGACACTACTTTCGTGGAAAATCTAACTGTCAGGTTTTACTGTACTCGTAAATTAAGAAAAGTTATTATTATTACTATTATTATTATTATTAAATTAAGCAAAGTTATTATAATTATTATTATCACCATTGATGTTATTATTAAATTTTTAAATACTTTGTCACGTCAAGTTGATCGTGTCAGTCCTTCAATGTGCTGATCTGCCTCTGACGACAGCTGGTAAAACTGTCGATTCATTCGTCAAGTGCCACATTCGTCCACGTTCGGAAACTTACGAAACTCAAGTCATCGAGAAATCTTGTAATCCTATTTACAACCAAAACTTTTTAATACAAGTAATATTTTCAAATATTATTATTGTATTACATGTATTGTATTATAAAATATGAGAAAATGTTTATGAACGATTTTTTAGATTAATTTAACTGATTGAATTAATTACGATTAAGAATATTAAAATAATTATATATTAAATATAAATATAAATTATATGTTAAATAGTCAATAATTTACGAATCAAATATTTCAGATTCCAATTCCTGAACTGCATAAAATCACGTTGTTGTTCAAAATATACGAATTGGAACATTTCTCGAGGCAAAGGCAAATAGGAAAAGTCTCCACGTCATTGGAATACGTGGACGTCAGTAACGATATGCTCGATATGTGGTCTTACATTCAGAAACCGGATGCCTCCGATGATGTTAGGACTTCTTGTGTAACTATGATTCGAACATTAACTAAAATATTGTTGTATCTTAAATAACTTGCTATATAATTAAGGACTATTTTGGGAATTGGAGATACTAAGCTAATATTATTTTATGGAGTTACATGTCGTGGTGGATCAGTTCATTGATTTCTTCGAGGAAAAGGAAAACATAAATTATTAAAATTTATTCAAAACATTCCATAAAATTTGTACCCAAAGGTCAAAGTTCAAAAGCCTTTGATGGATTAATGTTTTTTCTAGGAATGCACACCAGGGGAGCTTTGCATTACTCTTCGTTATGTTCCGACGGCAGAGAATCTTTGTGTGACCATTTTGGAGGCCAAAGATTTGAAGTTTCCTGACTCCTGTAAAGTGGCAGGTGGTTTAATTTTATTTAGTTAAATGGCTGCTTAATTTATTATATTATATTATATTATATTATATTATATTATATTATATTATATTATATTATATTATATTATATTATATTATATTATATTATATTATATTATATTATATTATATTATATTATATTATATTATATTATATTATATTATATTATATTATATTATATTATATTATATTATATTATATTATATTATATTATATTATATTATATTATATTATATTATATTATATTATATTATATTATATTATATTATATTATATTATATTATATTATATTATATTATATTATATTATATTATATTATATTATATTATAAATATTAAGCGAACATTAAGATATTTAGAGTGGGACGCATAAAAACTTTAAACAAATAAAATATTTAATAAATAATTAACATAAATAATTAAAAATATTCTATAAGTAAGTGAAATTTTTGGTAAGATGTTAAATTAAAATACGAAAATATCAGCTGACGCATATGTCAAGATTTCTCTCGTTAACGGATCGAAGCTGATGAGGAAGTTGAAAACATCAATAAAGAAAAATTCTGCTAATCCATATTTCAATGAATCGTTCACGCTGTCATTACCCCAGAACCAGATGAAGGTAGGTTTAAGAGAAAGGGTTGTTATTAAGTTGTCTCTTGCAGATCAATTGCACTTCTATTCTAAACAATTTATTTGGTAATTTCGTTTTTTTCTGCATTTATTTTTGTTATTTATTATTACATCTTTTTATTTTTAATTAATAACAACGATATCGGTTATCATTGTTGGTACGTTTAAAATCAAACTCTGTCATTCTCAAAATCAAAGCATAACTTTAAATTTCGATTTAAAAAATAACTAATAATTAGTCGTGTCTAATTCTGCTCAACAATAGCTTATTTGCTTGTTAAAATATAATAAAAAATAATTTAAAAAATACTTAAAAACTTAAAAAATTACTTAAACTTCTCAAACACTATTAATTCGCGTTTGAACAATCTTTACAACATTCTGCTAACAGAGCTCATCCCTGATTCTGTCCTTAAAACATCCAAACATCGTCGGCAAATCCGTGACAATTGGACGAGTGACTTTAGGATGCAACACGTCAGGATTAACCTTAAGACATTGGTTAGAAATGATGACCAGTCCAAGTAAACCCATTACTCAGTGGCACTGCTTGGTCAGACAGTAAAGTTGTGGTGAAGAAAATGAATTACTTAATATTGAAATAGTAATTAATGACAATACATCATTAATGTTAATGATCGTTGATTTTTATATATATAATAATTATTTAATTTATCGGGTAATTTATAAGGATTAATGTTCATTTTGAATTTCATTCTCCCTTCACCTGGGTTTTTTTCTGTTATTATACAAAATCAACATTCGTGGGTCCAAAGAGTTTCGTTCGATTTCTTTTTTAATTTGTCCTATTCTTGGTGTTAAATCATTTCAAGTATAGTAATAATTAATTTGTATTAAAATTTATTAAATACGTTTTAAATAATGTTTAGTGATGTTTTAAAAATTAATGATTAATGGGAGTAACGATGGTGATGATATTTTTTAATTTAAACATTAATTTCATCTCACCATCATCGACATCGTCCTCATCGTCATCATCGTCATCGTCTTCGTCATCATTATTATTCCACTTTCGCCACTTAAGTCATTTGTTTATCTTGTTACCTCAACAAGTCGTGATTAATTGTATAAAAACCACTTCTTAATACCGGCTCCAATCAGGCTTCCATTATTGGAATTCACAGTTTTATTTAATCTATTTCTTTTGGATCGTCATAGCACACGTACGGTAATGGCATCAAGTCGAAACGTGTCGTGTTCGAAACCCAGCTTATACTGCTACCTCTGACGATATGCTTTTAATGGCTAACAGATCATTAGTTGAAGTCTTACAATCTCGGACTAGCTGAAGTTCTTATCGTTCTGAACAAATAAACAAACTTATAAAAATTGTAATTGTAAAATACGAATCAATCGATTATTAGAATTTTTCATGAAATGCCAGATATTGTTTCATTTTTTAAATCAAGAAGCTTCAATGATAACCAAATTGTGGTTAAAAAATCAGTGGCCTTTGAATCCCTGGCCAATGATTAGCAATCTGATAACGGTTCTCGAGAAATAATAAAGAGAGATTCGCTATCAAGTGCCATGCTTGTAATGATACGACTCTATTTAGTCGAAGTTATATATAGGATTTTTTAAAATTTAAAACCCTTAAATAAAGAAATAAAAATGGTTTTATAATAAACATATTTTATTCTTTAACAGAAAGCGAAACATTCATTTCAACATCCAAACCTTCTTCACCCGATCTTCTAGAAAAATCAATTATAATCAAGCAAGTAGTCTACACTGTCTATTTAACAATAAATAATTTAAATTCATGTATTACTCCTTATTTCATGGACATATTAATTACAAATCAAGGTTCATGTGTTTAGAAGGCGTGGATCCATTCCTGACAATAATAACAATAATCATAATATTGGTTACAAAGATGGCATGACTCTCCTCTTTCTAGATCTGACTAAGCAGTTTCCCAGTACTTGTCGCATCTTCAGACCTCTGAATCGGTTGAACCAGGCCGAGTTGCATTTCCTTTCCTTCAAAGACTGCCGAAAATAACTCTGTTGGCGGTCTGGAAAGATTATATTTGAAATGTCCTTGATGAATAATTGTTTATAATTCTTATAAACTTAAGAATGATCTGAAAATCCTAAGTCTACAAGTGATTACTGTAACTAGAATGAGTTGAAGTAACCTTTGTCACTTGTCTTTTTGCAATGTTTTCCTGATTCAGAGACTTGATCGGACGAAAGCCATGTAATCCTTTTTCAAGGTATTTATAATGCCACTTATTAATTATTAATTAGTTATTAAAAAATAAATAAAACGCTAAACCTCACCTAAAAGAATCGTTTGATGAGATTGCAAGAAGCATATGCCTCGTTACTGCCGATGGCTGCATGTTTTCGCAAAATGTCAGTTTGCCGAATCGACTTTGCTCCTTATTTGAATGGCCAGATGCGAATTCGCTGAGTGATTAATAATTTTTTTTTAGTTTGTGATTTACTACTTCGCAATCGATATTCAATTCTGGTTGGTGGCATATTGCATTTAAAATTCGGGCGCAGTTTTGTTCATTTATTGGATAGACAGTAGCTCGAGCAGGTTCAATGTATTTCAGTATTGAAGCAATGTATTTCTTCAGTCACATTTTCCAATTTACATGAACAAAAGTGAGCGTAAGAGCTACTTCTATGCTTTACAAAGATAAAAATGAAAAGTCATACTTTGGTATATGCATAGTGAAATGATCTGAATGAAAATTGAGATAAGCTTACCGAATCCAAAATCTCTCTATACCGTATCCTACCTGGTACCTGGTCCTGTTATGATTGAATTCAAAGCTCTTCCGTGTGACTTGAAAACGAAAGTTGATCAATAACCTGCCAATAGCCCTGTTGTCTCAAAACATACCAGTATTGTACCTGTGTGACGCCAGACGAATGACGGTGCTTGGCGAGGAGGAGTATCGTCGGTCGCAAACTGAAACCAGTTTCATATTTATCTAATGTTTGTATTATAATTCTTTTTTATTGTTCTGCATACAAAAAAGTATCTCAAAGCAAAATTGAATCCATTGTTCTGACTTGTTTTTTCTCTGTTAGACAGCCTTGTAGTTTTTCAGCATTTAGGCCTCAGTGAGTCTTACAATATTTTACCGGTTAGGCCTGTTGCCCCAAAATAAATTTGAGTGATGCTACTAAAGTGTACAACTGCGCTATTGTTTAGATAGGTTTCAATGATTTTTTTAAAATTACTTTAAATGCTTTCCCCAAAGGCCACTGAATCGTCAATAACAAATTGGAAATTATCCGTTATGATCGGGTTTTTAAGGGATTTAAGGCAGACCTAAGCAAAGTGATTAGGTCGTCCGTATTTCCCGAAAATAAGATCGAATTTAGATCGTCATTAATAAAAACGCAGCCAATTCTATGCGCGATGATGAATTACCAGTTTTTCTAAAACTTTTTTAGAAACACTAGGTCAGCAAAGCGACTCGCCACCAGATCACCAACCAGTAAACTGCTTGCAGATGTAATAAGGCAACAAAGCAAAGGCTTTGAAATCTAACATGTTACCTTTTGCCTTCTGGTGGCATCACTTTTCTTGCAGGGTTTAGGTATGCCACATTCCAAAAAATAAGTTTTTTAAAACTTCCATAAAAACAATTTTGAGGATCTAATAAACTTTAATCAAACTTAAAACTCCAGAGCTCAGAGATTTTTATTGTATTCTCTCAACTAAAAGTTCTCAAAAAAGGACAAAATCTGGTCACAAGAAATCAAAGAATTGTCAAGAAAGTCATGAATGCTTAGAACGGGATAGGCATCTCTTTGACAAGTTGGTAGCATTCCTTGTACAGTTTGTTGTAGTCAGCATGGTCTTTTATGAGAATGGCACATGTTTGCCTCTTGGAACCAGTAGCTGAACCCAAATCCTAGAGAAAGTAACAGTCAAGTGATTAACAAACTAATTATCCAGTTTAAATCTAAGTTTGTACTTAATTTGAAATATCAAAAACAAAATATTTACATTTCACTAATAAATTAAAGAAATAACAACCTCCTTGGAAGGAACGTAGCAATAAGGAATGAGGTTCTTCTCACAGAGAAGAGGAAGATGTGAAATGACATCAATAGGTGTGACATCTCCAGCAAGAATCAGAATTCTGTAGATAAATTGTTAAATATACTTATTCTGTTGTGTTATTAAAGATAAAATTTTTATCTCAACTAACCCTTTCTCTCCTTTCCTCAAACTCTTCTGAATATCCTTAACTCCCATTCTGAGACCCTTGACTGCTTTGCCTTTCAAATTTCAGTCACTTATTATATTTAAATTTATGAAAATGCAAACGATTTCAATGGCAACATTTCAAATCACATTATTTGATAAATATATCATATGAGCTGAAAAGCGACTTAACAATACTTTAACGCTACAGGTTACAAGAGCAATTTAGGAATTCCAATCTAAAATAAACTTTTCCCATACAATTAAAAAGCACCGAGAAAAACATCGGTGGAACAAAACTTCTGTAGCAATATTAGGCAAAGTACAAATATCCTATGCAAGAGAAATAGACCAACCTTTTTTAACGAGTTTAAAAATCTTTTTTGCTTGGTGTCGTGATGCAAGGGGACTTGCGTATTTCTGGCAGCGAGAAACCAATTTGTTCCATCTGGCCTCTTTATCAACGGCCATTGAATCGTCAAGAACGTTTTCATCAGTCATATTTAATGTCCAACCGTACTTTTACAACCAAAAAATTAATGAGCAACACGCGGATAAGCTAAACTCACGATATAAGAGCATCAATACAAAGACATCGAAATGAACTCAGTTGTCAATTTTTAATCCGAAATATACTAAATTATAATTATACTAATTTAATTATATATTAATTACACGATTTTAGTCATCAAAAAGTCTTATATAAAAAATACTATAATCAAAATTTTATTTTTGAAAATTTATTCGTTTTATTAAGAGCTTAAATGAAACACTTATTAAACACTTAAATGAAATGAAATGTTATTAAACACAAATTTAAATTTAAAGAATATCGGTTTATGACATTACTGCATTGTACCTCATTGCTCTTTCCTCAAAATATCAATGACCAAGCAGCAATGACCACCGTTGACCAATGATCGCTTAAAACCTCCCTGTACCAGCTTATTAAACTTTACATGATCTAAACATGAAGTCCCTTAACCCGGATTCATCCGCAGACTGGACCTAAAAAAACTACGCATTCAAAATGATAGCGGCTAGGATGAGAATTATTACGAGTCCGAATCGACACTATCAAACTATACCCCGTACCCCGATACGAACCAGTACAAACCCAAATAGGCGACCCCAACCCACAACAGAGCATTCAAGCAGCGAGGCCAACTGGATTTCATCAGAGTTCGTAAGTTATTCAAGATTGATAAGATCAGTTCATCCTCGCTGTCCTTGATCAGCTTTTATTGTAACAAGAAAATTACCATACTCGTATGTCTATTTAAATTCATCAGTCGAACAGCTTCAAAATTATTAGCAGAGGAATCTGGAAATGAACGAATCACTCATCGCCATCACAATAGGATGGTGATCAACAACGTAGAACTCCGAGAATTTCTGAAGTTAGAAAATCAGCTATGGAGGAAGAGAATGCAAATTTCCACAAAATTTCATAAGCAAACTGACAAAAGCCAACTAAAATAAGTGGAAAACTCCAAAAAAGATTTCCCGGCACGTTGCCGTACGCTCGACGGAACTGACGCTCGCGTGAGTGACGCCGTCGAACGAACGAATGCCGACGAAGGAGTGCAGATCGAAAAGAAACAACGTGTCACCTCTCGACAGGAGCGAGCACCCGACAAACGAGGTGCTAATCTCAAGTGATTCATTTAAAAGTGAAAAGATAAACAGAGGATCGAAACGATATCACCTCAGGCCGGGGACTCTCGAACCGAGCCCGTCCCTTAGGTTATCATAATTCATATGTACACACAAATGATTAACAACAACCACCACCACCATCATCATCATCATCATCATCAAGCTGATCCAAATCATATATTTTAAGATAGAATCAGTTCCCAATTTCGTGCAAGATGGTCCATTGGTGACCATTCCATGCAGAAGAAATACATTGTCAACATAATTAGCATGGAAATCCAATGCAACAACATTTCCTAACGTCACCCATTTGTTCATTCATTCATTCAGTCAGTCAGTCATTCATGCAAAGTACATTCACTCCATTGGCCTAGGAATCCCCGTGTCCGGAGTCGCCTTCTCCCTCTCCCAGGTAACAACCCGCAGTCGCTTCGTCGTCGTCATCATCGTCGTCGTCGTTCGTGTCGAAGTAGTCATCATCGTAAAAGTCAATTTCATGAGAAGCCTCTTGAGATGATGTCGGCTTGCTCTGTAGGCAGTATTCTTGGAGCGTTGTTGGCACAACAACGTTGTCTCTCTCCGCGTCGGCCCACGTCGCTCTCACTTGTTTCCTGATTTGAAGACGTTTTTAACGTGATTAAAACTTAAACAATAATTTTAGGATAAAGTTAGTTTTATAGTGTATGTAATAGTCACCTAATACATAATGTGTATAATAATTACCTAATATATAATGTATATAACAGTTACCTAATATACATTATACACTATATTAACTATTTTATACACTTATAATACTAAAATGCACTTCTCATAACTCTAGCATTAAATGGAATTAGTCTTACTTTATTTTTTTTTCAAAAACTGACTTTATCCTAAAATTAATGTCAGACAGCTATTATATATATATGAGCAATACATCCTTTTGAGAATATTCAGACTAATTACAGAACTTGTTATAACTTTTGCCTAATTACAAAGAAATTCCAGAAAGGTATAGTATTATAGATGATGATGATGATGATGATCTCATATCAATGAGAAAAAAATGCTATCTTAAAATCCATTGGGTCAGAGCCAGGTATTATCCTGAGACTTGGACCTATATCGGTCTATGTCTAAAATTAGCATTACTTCATTTTTATTTTTAATGATTTTGACACAAACCTGACGATGTTTTCATAATCTTTGTTTTTTCCCTTGGAACCCTTCCACTTTCTGAAAGCAACGGAGGCGTCCACGTTGGCCGGTGATGCAGTGTTTGGTTCATTGAGAAGGGATATGATGCTGAGCAGAATTGTCCTATAATAACATCATGAGTACAAAATATTTAATGCAATAATAAAGTAATAACAAAGAAGTATAAAAATAACAATTGGGTTAGATTAAAGTACAGTCATAATAGTCTATAATTTTTGTTTTATATATTAGGATAGCCAACTCTTCATTTGGACTTCTTAACTCAATAATTAATTACTTTTAATTAATTACTTTAATTAGAAATTAAATTAAAATATCAAAATCTGAATATTGAGTCATAAATGAATAGCTTGTCATGCAGACATTAATCTCCCTAAACTATTATAAATTGCACTTAAGCTAAGCTAATTTACCCCTGGAAGCACCTGATCTATATCTACTGTCAGAATATGTATTTGCCAGAATAGGTATGTTCATCCCTAGTTAAAGTTAATAAATTTTAAAGAAGAAGTATAAGTTGTCCATTTAATGGGACCAATGTCCCCTTTGGACAACCCTTGGACACCATGACTTGATTTTCTCTGCTCATACATGAAATATTGTTGATTGATATTACTTCCTTGATGATCCAAAGATATAAAATAAATACAATGTAAGCTATTATATTAAACTAACAACTGATAAAAATTTATCTTCCTATTTGTTTGGAAGTCAGCCAGGATGATAAATGTTTTAATCTTGTTAAACCTCCATTGTTTTAGCAATTAATGGCTTATGACAACCAATCATCATCTTACATCAGTCTTAGCTAAAAAGTATAAGCACTTCAATAGCAAGATCAATTAAATGAACTGGATGCCATTTTAAACCTAAGGATTTAAAATCTACTGCTGCACATTTAAAACAAAATACTAAGCTTAGCTATTGACATAAGACCCATGCCATACTAAATGTAATACATAGTAACTATTAATCGCTAGTATTTAGGCAGGCATTTATAAATCTTTTCTTCTAGCAGTCAATCTGACAGCAAGTGTGTAATAATTTGACAGCAAATGGGTGGGTGGGTGAGTCCTTTACATTTCTTTCCTCGCTGCCATCAGCAAATGCTGTCAAATTCTAATTTATTCCTTTGCTATTTACATCTCAGGCCAATCTTTAAACTCCTCTAATTATTGTAGCATATAAACATATCATCAACAGTCACAGTTAACAATAAGATTCGATCTTCTACCCTCCTTCCTCTCCTTCAATGTCTGCAGGTAATTTATAGTAATTTGAAATTTTTTAACTTAATGACTGATATTTGAGACCTGGTTGCTTTGTTTTTATTTCTAATGTTATCGGACCACTCTTCTTGTGTTTAAATTGACCTCTGTCAGTGAAACGATCCCTTATCAAAATCAAAACGCAATGATTTACATACGCACTTCATGCTGCACCTATAAAAATAACTTCTCTTACAACAATCATACATTGCTTCATGCAATCAGATTAAATTTCATTTTAAATCACATGTAGGAAAAATTGGAGACATCACTTTATAGTTATTTCTTGAATAATATATTTAACGATTTACTTGCCCTCAGTTAATGGTATTTGATGATAAAACCACAAAAAAACAACTTAACTAATTCTCAATAAACTTAGTCCTTATTTAAGGAACAATCCCAGTACAAAGACAATAAGAAATATGATAGATAAGAAAAAATGCAGTCCCAATTAGGCAATAGGTTTTAGCTTACAAAGCAAGAATGCTTGAAAATTTATAAAAATAATCATTTGCCTAATTATTAAACATTGATTACTTTGTGAAGATACAAAATTAGCATCACCATCACCACTGTCACGGACAACATGCCCAGAGATGACAAAAACGAAGGCTTCGCTCACCTTACATTTTGCGTGGGGTTCCATCTCTCGGATGGATGCTCGCCACTCTGAGGATCGTCTATGGGTGGGTGGAGGATGGAGATGCATACGTAGCCGTTCTGAGGTTTTAATTTGAGATTTAATGGAAGGGTAATTAAATTATGGACAACTCAATGGCTTACCTCGTACACGTTCGGGTGGAACATCTTGCACAAGAATCGAACAGAAGGTGGAGAATAAGGATAATCTAATGGGAACTTCATGATGGCCTAAAATGAATTTGAGAAAGGTCTATGAAGTCAGAAACACACTTTTGCTTTTTTTTTATATTGTTGACCTCCAAATAAATCAAATAAAGTAATCCAGAACAATGGTTGAAACAGCACCAGAAATTAATAAACAATTCCCATAAAGGCTTTGGCTTTAACAAGGCTTCAAACTTTTTTCCTCAATGTTCAAGGAAATAACAATGTTAGGAACAAACTTAGACAATAAATTCACGATATTTTGCTTGGTCATTCAGTCTCTGAAACAATTTCTTAAATTAAAAATGACCATAACGAAATGGCCCGAAATAAAACCTCAACCTTAAAATATCCGCCTTCGTACAGAGTACCCGGAGGTCCGAACAAAGCCACTTCCCACTCAAATATGTTGGAGTCATTGACGAGTCGAACCTGAAAGCCTTCTACTGGCTCGTCGTTTAGTTTTTTAAGTTCTAATTGTAATGCCCGCACGGCACCCGAACTCTGTGCCATTATGGAAAAACAAATGTAAATCCAGAAACGAAACGAAATTTTATCGTTGGACCAAGACGCTGGAATAGTTATTGTTTTCGTTTCCTATTTATAGTCTACCAAAAACGTAATAGAACAACCTAAGATGGCTGACACAAGTAAATGACATCATACAAATTAATCGAGGATCAGGAAAATTCATCAATATAAAATAGCTTATAAAATTTAAAAAGTACTATACGATTTAAATCCAAGTTTAACAATGCCATAGCCTACTTTTTATAGGCCGTCTATTGTTCGCGAGTGTCAAAATTTATTGTTTCAAGTTCACAGTTCCTAGTGAACAATGTCAAATGTTGCTCAGAATCGGATTTCAGGAATGGTTTTTTTAATCTTGATCTAGTAGTAGCAGGCATTTTCTGTGAGGAATCTTACCTGTTCTCAGCAGAATTCTTATTTCATCTTTAGCTCACAATGATTAATCCTTTAATTTACTTTTTTCATTTATTAGTCAGTCTTGCAACAAATTTAGAACTGGGAATCTTTCATGCATTGAGAATGGAAAGATCAGGAAAACAAAAATCAAAATATTATCAAGAACAGAAACACGTTAACTTTTTATCGGATCGTCATAATGTTATTCTGTAATTTAATCAAAAGTGATAAGGCAAATGTATTTCATTAAGCCAGGTATATGACCAAAGTCAATTATGTTGGAAATTACAAAAAGATGTTCGCAAATAAGAGTTATGCATGACTTTCCCAATCAAAAATGTCAGGCAACAATAGATTTACCTAGAGGGCTGATTTCGAACGAAAATGTTTAGAAATGTAAAATAAGTTAATTGCTTGGTTTAATACTAACTAAAACAATATTTTATTGATCTTTAGGATTAAATTTATTTTTAATAAAACGTGTTGTGTTTACTCCGGATGCTGCCATCGAGCAGATGAGGGTGGCCGCAGATCAATTAGATTTGTAGCATTTATGTTAGCCTTTCATTGATTTGTAATTCACAATGGACGGTAAAGATGATAGCGGAATTGATTGCGAGGTTACCGAACAGTCAAAGATTGCAGCTGCCGTTGATGCCAACCATATTAATACTGAAGGCAGATGTGAAGACAGATGTGAAGACGTAAATCTTCAAAAGGTAATAGCGCTTTAGTTAACAACATTTTACGATTTTCAAATAAAAATTTTTTTATTTCAGAATTTTATAGGAAGATCACAGGAAGACTTATCAACAAGACCCTTTAAAAAGTCCCTTGAACTACAAAAGAAAATAGGTTACGCTACATTAATTCTCTCAAATTCTAAAATTTATTTATTTATTTGAAGTTTTTATAATTAAATGCATTTTGCAATTAAACTCTTATTAATTTAATGTGACATAAAGATTTCATTGCTACATTAAAATACTAATTTATTGCAAGAATTAATTGATTTTTCATCACATGAAATAATTGGCTTAAATGAAACAGACAAGCATCGTTCAAATATAAAGAAATTCAACCCGAACATCAATTCTCAGCCAAAAGGCATCTTATCCAGGAAAAGGTCTTTTATTCAGCAAAATTCTATTTTGACTTTTTTTATTTATTTATTTACTTTTTATTTGAAATACTTTATTATATCACAATAACTTACATTTGGGTTATAATCAAGCAAATCCAAATTTGCAAATTTGGTTTGACAGGAGTAACATTGGCTATGTAATTGTAACATTCAATCAGTTAATCTATAAACATATAAACTCTATAAACATCGATTGACTAAGTAATGATTGATTGACTTGAAGGTTGATGGTTCCCTCAAAGAACGATGTCGCTTCAGAAGCAGACATGCAACCACTGGTGGTTATAGACATTGATGACAGGTCTATCATACATATTAAAATAGTCTTAATCAGTTAATATATTTATATTAATATAATTAATTATACTCTAGTATAAATTATGTTAATGTAATGCTATGATAATTTCATGAAAGATAAAATTGCATATATTTTGAATTAAAAAATATTTTTTAAACCTTTCTGCAGATGTTCAATGCTTTAGCACCAACTAACCTGCGATTATTGATGAGGACAATAGTTAACTATTAATTGATGAATAATAATTATGATTATTATTATGAAATAATTATGAATAATAATTATTTATATTTATTATTAAATTATTATTATCAGCGAAGAAGATGAATTTGCCATGCCAAAACTGTCTAAGAAGGCGCAGAGGGACGTGGCTCAACAGCTGAGCAAAGATGGGTACAACATTGACCTCGACCCCGACGAAGATGACCTTGACCTGATCCCGCCTCGACCTCTCAACGAGAGGTGCATGTGTTGCAATACTCAGGTCAACTGTTGCATCCAGTGATGGAGTGATTGTGATGCTGTTGTTGATGATGATGATGTTGCTGATGATAATGGTGATGGTGATGATGATGATGATGATGATGATAATAGTGATGATGATGATGCATAAGGAAGAGAATAATGAGGGTGATGTGTTGTTCAATCATGACAAATTCAGTCCATTGAAGCTGTGATGATGAAGAAGAAGAAGACAACGAGTCTTTGTTTGATCATGTAAACGTTCGATCTATTAATAGCTATGATTATGATGACGATTGTTTAGTTTATTAGCGATCGATTAAGAAACGTTTTGTTAGTAATGAACTAATAATACAAATATTATTATAGAGTGCATTGCTAGCAATATCGGTTCTCTTAATAATTATTATAATTTAATTATATTAATTAATTATCGTTAATGTTGATTCCATCGTTCATCTCTCGTTCACCAAGATGTAATTGTTGGAAAACTTTCATTACCATTCATAATATTTGGTTGACATTAGATATTATTGATTTCATTATTATTATTATTATTATTATTATTATTATTATTATTATTATTATTGTTGTTGTTGTTGTTGTTGTTATTTTTATTATTAAGATTTTTCTTTATATTATTACCTTTAGTTTCCCTCCGTTTAAATTTAGCATTTTCAAATTAATCTTTGTTCAAATGTCGACCAGGAAAATGTTTGACCGGGAAAGTAATTATGGAACGTAATTATCATATATATCATAATTATGATTGTTATTTTGATCTCCTCACATCAGATGGAGTTATGCCATCAACTCTTTATGAGGTTAATGGAATAATTTCTTTGCTAGTTTGCAATGATTGATGTTTCATTGATTCGTGATTTTCCATCGGTATAGGGTGAGGTTCGTCTGTTAAGTCGATGTGATTGATTGATTGGTTGACTGATTGATTGATTAATTGATTGATTGGCAAAAGGAGTTTCCAATCGGTCTCTAACTGCTTCTCGAATAACTTAATTAATTGAGACTTATGTTCTGCTTCTTCTTCTTAGATATTTCAGATTATCAAGTTACTTTCAACTGCCATGAATGTTAGCTGTTAAAATTTCTCGTTTTCCCGTTTGTCCATGACACTGCAGTGGTGTTAAATGCGGCCGAGCGTAGCCGCGAATGGCGACTGCCTTCCGCGAGTGTCGCTTTTCTCCCGGAAAACTTTTTTGACGGATTTTTCCGACTTTAATGCGCCGGATATTTTTTGTTTTGCCCTGGTTTTTGGTTTTTCTGATTGTTGATTTTGTTGTTGTTTTTGTTTGAAACATTTTCCATCCATGACTTCAAATTTATTGAGTTGCAGATGTTTTAATTAACAGGATTTAAAATTAGTTTTGATGGTCAAAGTTGTTTTATATAGCAGTAAAAATCATTATTGCCTCGCTTGCATTAGCTAAACTAAATGTAACAATTTTGATTCTTATGTTCCTTGTGAGGCAACCCACGTTGGTGATCCTTGATTTAACCATTATTATTTAATTATGTAAACAACTACAACATCTTACCAGGCACAGACAAATCGGACATTTTTATTGACCATCGCAACTTCTGTCTGTAAATCAGTTTCACATTCTCGTTAATATAGCCATTCATTCGAAGCAATATTCTGATAATTGTTAACATTTGTTGAATCAAGGAATTCCAGAATTATTATTTATTGTTATTATTTACTGTTATTATTATTTATTATTATTATTACTATTTATTATTATTATTTTTATTATTATTATTGTTTTATTTCAGAAAATTCCAAAATGCCCACCTTAAGCACATATTATTGGCATTTTTGTTTGACTGTTGTCCTACTTCCCTGTCATATCTTATATCCTATTAAATGTCTTACACTGAGATTGGTTAGTCATTTGATCGCAAATGTTGCATTAATAATAATAATTAAAAATAGATATTAATAGTTAATTCTTATGGGTCGACATTTGGACCTTTATCCAGTTATCAGAAAAAAACTCGTTTATTTTATTTTGTTTTTAAAATTAGAGTCAATGAGAATTAATGTTGTCATATTGTGATAAGTCTGTATTGGTGAATGCTCTTTGCAATGAATTGCAGGAATATGTGTTTTTGGGGATACAAGTGTTGGACTTGTTTCAAATCCATTTATTGTCTTTTTTCATTTTCCATACAAGATTATATCCTCCTTCAAACCAGCACCTTATGCCAGCTACCCATCCTTGTACCCACATACCCACCCATAAGTCTATCTATCTATCCACCCATCCGTCCATCCATCTATCCGTCCGTACATACATCCATCCACCAATCCATCCATCCAAATCCATTTGTGTTGAGAATCATGGTTACTTGAAGAGTACTTCAATCATGTGATTTCTCCAAACCAGGAATTATAAACTAATTATTAAATATTCGGTATTTGAACGAATCAAACGCCAGATGGCCCACTCATAAAAGCAAATCATAAAAGATGGTATTGTGAAAATGGTCGATTGGAACATTTAATTCTGAGAAGAAAACCGATGATTCTGGAAGGGCTGATGATGGAAGATGTGCGAAGGAACCTGGAAATGGACTGAACTTCTGTTGAGAGACTTTGATTCCTTGCAGCGGTTTGGTGCAGAAGGCGATGGGGAGTGGTCCTTGGGGGAAGATGGTGATTTTTTACATGAACTTGTTGGTCCCTCTGTGCTTCCTAGGAATCCTTCGATTGAATCCGCTTCCTGGGGCTTTCGGTGGACTTTCTTCTGCTTCATTCTTCTGTTTTGGAACCAGGTTTTGACCTTAGTACGAATTTGTTTAAAATTTATTTTCTTTAATTTAATTTCGCAATTATATACTTGGAGAGATTATTGATTTGGTTTATTTTTTTGTCGTTAACTATTGCTTGTTGATAGATTACGATGTGTTTCCTAGATTTATCCAAGTAATGCCAAACAAGTTATGCTAAATTTATAAATCTACAAAATAGTTATTTCGGCCCTTATTATAACTTTACAAAATTATTGGCTAGTCATTTCGTGACGAACTATTTATATTGTAGAAGATACTGGGCCATAACGTAGATTGTATTATAAATTTCATTTAAACCTTTCGATCCAATAACCACAGATTCCAAATTTTCAAAAAGAAAAACATTACAATAATTACGAACTTTCACGATATTGCCACAAATAATAAATCTAAAATTCACGACAGATGAAGAATGAAAATGAATACCTCGAATAAATTGGAAATAACAAAATAGAAAATTTAACCAATGACTTCGTCAGTAAACCTGAGTTTCAGAAAGATTGAGAAGGGATGCCAGTTCGACTCTTTCTGGTGTTGAGAGGTACTTTTGTGATTCGAACCTTTCTTCCAATCCATTGAGTTGCTGGTCACTGAACACCGTTCGTGCCTTCCTCCGTCTGTTGGAATTCCCTGATCCAGAAGGAACCGGATAGGTGTGGTGCTGGTTGGGGTAGCGGTCGTTGCCGCGGTCGACTGCCATTGGGTAGCTGGGGTAAAACTTCTCGCCGCCGAAGAAGAAATTCAAGTCGCAACCTATTATCAGATCATCCAAGCACTTATTAATTATTATTTCGTTTTTCATTATTTTTTTGCTATTTTGTTACTATTATATTTGAAAAATAAGGTAATACGTTTAAATAAGGAAAAAGAAAAGCCAAAATAAAATCAGAATACCATAAAATAGGTTGTACCATTATCCTGATAAATGGATTAATATATATAAAATATATATAAAACCACTGTTGATCATTGCACCGGTGAAATGTTAAAAATTGTCCAAAGTATCGATGGAGAGCCATTCCAAAATGAAAATGAAACATTAAGTGTTGACGAGGAATAGAATTTCAGAAGTTATTTCTTTGAATGTTTTACGAACGTTGAAGACGAAATCAATTGAAAACTTAGTACCGCTGATTTGCAAAACAAAGTATTTTCCAAGTGTTTATGTTCTTAATTTAGAATTGCAATTGAACTTAAATTAACTTTCTTAAATTAGCTAATTCTCATTAATACATATTTAAATATATTTCTAAATAGATTGAATAGATTTTAAAGCATATTTTTAGCACCTAAAAGGAATCGAACCTTCGGATATTTGTTGCCTAGTTTCGGACATGGTATTATCTTGGAAGATGCCCAAAAAGTGTCCCTCCAATCCCTGGAGGCCAGGATTGATTCCTGCGTAACTTGGCAGACGAGGCTGGAAAATGTTCGGATGGAAAGAAAGGTCTCTTCCCACGGTCGGCAGTTTGGGAAAGTTGGTCTTGCTGTTGTTAGTGGATTGGATTGCAAAATTTTCTGTCTCCTGACTTTGTCTGCTAGATTTAACGAACTGGGCTTCTTCATCCTCGCTATCGCTTTCACGTTTCAAAGAATTTGCTTTCGATAAAAGCGGAGTTTCTTGTCCGTCGTTCCAGGAATGGTTTTGGTTTGCAGCCGATCTTACGTTCAAGTTGCCATTTTCAAGTTTTTTATGCCGTCCAAGATGACCAAAGTACGTCTGGAAACCACACCATTCACCTGAGAGTTCGTTGGACGGTAAGCCATTCTCGTGCGAAGATATCTTTTTCCAACTGGGTGGCGAAACAACTGCCGAAGTGGACGTGGAACAAGGTGAAAGTTCACCAGAAGTCGAGAGGTCGGAAATTATGTCATCAATGTAAAATGAGGTCAGCCTGTGATTCACGTGAGTTAGTGACTTCCTCTTTTCCCTTACGGCGATATGATTGGCCATTTTACAAACGTTTTTAATCTTAAATTACTCGTTTGATTCGCAACAAATCAGCTGTGAAATTTTATAAACAGATGAAATGCTGTTTAATTAAAATTTTTGAAGTAAACAAACTTCAGCGCATTTCTCGGACGAGTGCATTCATCCGCAGATCAAACGCGAAAAATTTCCACTCGTTTCCTCATCTGGAATGAGTCTCCGCCCATCTTACTTAACTATTTATACTCTGCCAATGACACAACTTGCTTTCCAGCATAAACATGTCAATCGAGTTTGAATTGACCATTCACCGTTCTATCTTAAACATTACCGACCAATGGTAACATCGAATCGTCTTAAATAGATTACCTCACTACAACAGAAAGATAACAGAAAAAAGTTTTATTAATTAGATTATTAGGAAAAATATATTCCTAATTAAGCACTTTTGCGTCTGTCCTGATAAATAGCAATACAAAAGGCAATTACTTCTGCTGCAATTGTTGATGCAGTGGCATCTTGAATGCCAAATAAGATTGGTTATAGTTTGTTAAAGGTCTCCAAGACAAAAACATTCACGTTCTGCTTCTCTTGCGTTGAACATGTTTGTTAGCTTAAGCTTTTTAAGTAGCCTTTAGATAAGATATTTTAGTACATTTTTATTGTTTATAATTATTATGGCTATAGGAAGACAGCATAGTTTGTTTCTGTTATCATCACATTTCAATGTCCCATCACTGCATTGCTTATCATCATTCGTCATCACAGCACCTAAAATCATCAATGCTTTTTTTCCAAATATACTTGAAAAACCTTAATCAATAGTAACAGTAATCATCATCATCATCGCCGTCGTCGTCGTCATCATTTTCTTCATCATCTTCCTCATCCTCAAACTGACGTCATCCTCCAAATGTTGCCATTTATGCTCTAATCCACCCCAATGATCTGAGCACGCGAAACAGGAAAAGTGCAAGTCAACATTCCGAAAAGCCTCCAGCTCGGAAGGATTTCTCTGACTCTATAATGACGACATCATGGAATCATCAAGTCATCGTTGAAGGCAATCGTCATCGTCAAAACTCGTCATTAAAATCATCGTCGTCATCATCATCATCATCATTATCATCAACTTATACTACCAATGTCATAAATGACAAATAGTATCAAAGTCAAGCATCATAACAAAACTTTTTCTTACCGTCAATTCATCGTCATGACTACCATCATCATCATTAATTATCATCATCATCATCATCATCACGACCATCAAAGCTGTCGTCGTTGTCATCATCATCATCATCACTTCCATCTTGACCACTGATTGTCAGGCCTTAGAAGGCTCAGCAAATTTGATTCTTGCAACAAAACATCACGTGATCAAACGGACTGCTGCCTCGTGTTTAATTGCCGACAAATGTCCTCGCAAATCCTCCACCATCCGTTCATATAACCATCCGTCCATCAGTCTATCCGCACATCCTTCTGTCCGTCCATCTTTCATCCGTCCAACCCCATCCCCAGTGTTCATTTTGTAGAATTAATGTACTATGTACTATGTGGAATAATAGGATTTCGTAAATACATAAACCGTTTCTTCAAAATTAAACAATTTTGTTGTTCATTCAGAGTCTCTGAATTATAGAAATATGGAAAGTTAAGATGACTTACATTAAACAACAAGCTGTAGGACACAAATTGTGAGGATGATGATTACTACGATGGTTTTACAAGATGGTGAGGATGACGGCTTCTCAAGCAGGACGTCGACGACGTTAGGACGCTACGGAAGCGTTAAAGAGTCTTCATTAGTGCCTTCAATGCTCGGCACACTTCCGGCGTAGAGACACGTGATAATCGAATCAACCAATCAATTTGCGACAATTTATTCGACGCACGACACAGACCTATCGCGTTTTAGCTACTTACGATGTTTAGAGTGCTTTGATGAGTGGATCAGTGGGTAGGTGAAAGATTGAGTGAGTGAGTGAGTGTTCGAACGATGAGTGAATGAGTGAGTTGCAATTAACTTTCATCGACTTCATTAAACTCTAATAAGAACTAATATCTGTCCATCACTACAAAAAGGGGGCAGATCCGTATTATTTTATTTTAATTTTAATTAATTAATTAATTAATTACTTTAATTAAATTGACATAATCTTTTCAACATAATGCATTGCTTAAAATAGTTTTATTATATGAAATAATGTTATTATTTAACACAGCTTTCCCTCTCCGGGGAAAACATTCGAACACCCCTTCCCCCCAGGATGTGTGCCTCTGTTTAAAGTGTGCTATAACACAATTATAATTTAATTATATTATATAAATTATTATTATTATATTATAGTAATTGATTAAACTATTTAAAATTCTCCGATATCATCAAGGAATAGCCAAGAATATTCATGCATGTTTTTTTTTTATAATTTATCTGATTTATAATGAAATTTCATTTTAAATTTATTCTTTATAATTTCCTAATTAAATGCTAATTAATAAATTAATTAGTCCATTGCAGTCCATAACCCAGAAGATTGACCAACGTCTGGAAAGGAAAATTGGCTTCACCAGCCAGGAAGAAATAACTTAAGTGGCTCTTATTCTGATCGGCGATGAAAATATTTAACCAGGAATGTGGTTACTTGTCGTCTTAACAACCATGAATAATAATTAGTTATGATAATTAGGAGCACTTAACTACCAAGATACAAAACAAACACGAGTCACCATAGGCTCCGAAAGTTTCGAATAGGCATAAAGTATTAATGTGATGTTCTTTTTGGTTTACCCTAACGATTGGTCTAGTGATTGCTAACAAATAAATAATAGGAATATTGTTAGACGGAATGACGCAGATGTCGCTTTATTTGTTTACTTGTTCATGGCATCATATGGCAGTGGATGGAATTATGGACAGGTGTAAAGATTTAACAATTTACAAATTTATCATCAGAGTTTTAATAATTAGAAATTCAACCACGAAGTTCTTTTTAAGAATTTGAAGCAAAACTTAAAATTATTAATTGCCTTAGAATTATTAATTAAAATTATTCAACGGTCGAAAAATTGAAAACGTCGCGCCGCTAGGAGAATCGAACCGTGGCCACGAGGACGCTAAGCTCGCGACTATGCCACTTCGCTAGCGACGCAAACAGAGCAGGGGACGTCAAAAAGACTTGTCATGCTTTTAAAATTCTGATTAAAAGTGAAGATGTTACGATACGGTAAGTTGCAGGTTAGTTCAAATTAAAATGACTTTACTGTCACTGCAAATGGAAATTAATAAAGATATAATTTCATCTTATCTACTACTTTGTTTCTGTATTTGAAACAAGTCTTTAAAGTTGGCAGCGGAAGAACATCAAATGAATTACAGTCCAAGGCGTTCGTATAGCGTTTGTGGCTTTCGATATGCTGCTGTAATGGGGTAATCCATTGAAATTCAAAGTATGTGACAAATATTTACTCCTAGTATGTGCAATACAATGTATGCAATGAATATGCAAATTGATGTTATGAATGTTAAGTTACACGAGATGTTTGTCATTGAGTGGATCCAAATATCATATCCACTTTTACCAACAATATTAATTTACCTATAATCCTGTCCTACTACAGTCTTACAACTATTGCAGATCAAAAGTGGTCCAATTACAATAGTGTAGTATTAAAAATTGTTTTATGAAAAGGTCTTGAAACAATTACATATGAATTATTTAGCCCTCACCCATTGTTGTAGGATGTTTCAAAGCATGGGTATAGTATGTGTCATGCAGGAATATAAAGTTCATATTTAAATCTTAATGTTTTTTTTCTTGTTTGATATCCATGTCCATTTTTTGTCCATGCTAAAGTGAGATCTGCATAGAACAATGGAACCTGACAAAGACAGCATTGTTTGCATTGTGTGCAAAGTTTTGCATAAAATGACCTTAATAGAGAGTCGAAGGTTCGAAGTTCCTCTGTGAGAAATGTGGAATAAATACGGATGGTTTACCATTACTATTTACAAGTATTTTGAAAATGTTAATAAAATTAGTTTTACACATGGCTTTGATAACCATCTTAATCATAGCAAACAAAATTAAATATTTAAATTGCAAATATACATAAATTTAAAAGTTGTAAACAATTATGTAGATTATATTTACATTCAAGACAAAAATCTAAATGATTTTGATTGACAAATTTATTCAAAAGTACTAATATAAATTTTTGGTGCTTCTGGTTTTGTGTATTGTACGTATGTAAAATAACCATATTTCAATATAACTTGATATTTTAATATATATATTGAGCAGCAAGTAGCTATTTAATTAAATTCATGACTATTTTCTGAACGTCCATGATTCCTTATTAGTTTTAAACGTTAAAATACCACCTCCGAAAGTAATTTAATGTCTGGGAAACATTTATATAAATACTTTAGTCGTATTCTAAATAATTTTTTTTGCAAAAATAGACTTTAGTTTTCAAACATCTTAAAAAATATTTAATCTTAAAAAGTTTCTTACTGTTTCAAGACAAAGAATACATAACAAAGAAAGATTAGCTCGTTGTATATAACCTTCGGTTTATCTCTTGATCGCGGCAAGGTGGAAGGTGGCATCGTGCAGGTCTTAAGAAGGTAAGACTTTCTTATTAATCGTAACTATTGGTACTTAGGGTTCAAATAATTAGTTGTATTTATTTTATATTTACATTAAATTACAATTTAATTACAAGAACTCAAGTTAGATCAATTATAACTTAAATAAAACTTTGCTATTCATTGAAATGAAGATGAAATTAAGCCAACTTCATTAGGTAGCCAATCATGCAGTCAACGGTCTTGCTGTCCGGTTCGTCCGATCTTCAATTTACGAAACAGATTTGCGATTATTTGAACATCAAGTCTGGAAAGGTTACGCTCAAAAAGTTTTCTAATGGAGAAACGAGGTAAAACATTATTTTACGATAAAATATATAATAATGCCGATATAATATTTAATGAAATAATAATGCGTCGATTAATCATTTCGAATGTAATTGCGATGGTTGTAATTAATTACCTGAGTATATTGGTTACCTAGGTAAATTGAAGTTAGCGCTCATAGGTTTGCGTCCATGCATGTTAATGATAATGAATGCGTTAGTAACCTGGTCTGCATCACCTAAAGCTCTCTTGGGGATACGGTCTATCTCAATGTCTAGGCGCCTCTGATGATGTACTGTATCTATTCCCAATCGCTCTTGATTCGAATCAAAGTTTATGGGATAACGGGCTAACGCGTCGTCTTAATATGTCAGTCAGCGAGTGAATAAATTTAATACGTTTTAATTTAACCCTTTTCCGTGTTATTTTTTTCTTATAAAGCATCGAGATCGGAGAATCGGTCAGAGGAAAAGATGTCTACATTGTCCAAACTGGAGCTGCAAACGTTAACGACATGATAATGGAGATGCTCATCATGGTTAACGCTTGTAAGCTCGGATCGGCTTCTGTAGTAACAGCCGTCATTCCTTGTTTTCCTTACGCGCGACAAGATAAGAAGGACAAATCCAGGGCACCGATTTCCGGCAAGTTGTTGGCTGACATGCTGCAAGTGGCCGGCGTTAACCACGTCATAACCATGGATCTCCATGCCCCACAAATACAAGGATTTTTCGACATCCCTGTCGATAACTTGTATGCTCTTCCAGCTGCCGTCGCCTGGATCAGAGAGAATGTAACGGATTCGAAGAATTGCACCATAGTAGCCCCAGATGTTGGTGGGGTGAAAAGGGCTACAAGCGTTGCAGAAGCGCTGTCGCTCGATATTGCGGTCATTCATAAAGAACGCAAGAGAGCGAACGAAGTTTCTTCCATGACACTCATCGGGGAAGTGAAAGGCAAAACTGCAATCATCGTAGATGATATGGCCGATACTTGCGGAACTATTTGCTGTGCAGCCGATAGGCTCCTCGATGCTGGAGCCTCGAAAGTGTTAGCCATCTGCACTCACGGAGTGTTATCCGGCAAGGCTTTGGATAACATAAACAAGTCGAACATTGAATTAGTCGTCGTCGCCAACACCATTCCTCAAGAAGAGAACATGCAAAGGTGTCCAAAGTTGAAGGTAAACACGAAAACCGTTTTGAAATTGATATTGTTATTGCAATCCAATAATATCCAATAATAAAATGTCGTTGCTTCGTAGATCATCGACGTTTCCACCATTTTCGCTGAAGCCATCAGAAGAATTCAGTGCAGTGAATCCGTGTCAGATTTGTTTAAAGTACAAAGATCGTGAAGTCTTCATTCCATTTCTGACTGCATCACTAAACCCTTAGTTTAATAAAATCACTTGTGTCCGCGTGCTGTAAAAGTTAGGGTCAAAATTTTGTTGGTCCATAAACCTTTGGTTATGTGAAAGTGGAAAAGGTACATCTATACTGTTTAAATTTCAATTACCGTTAAATAAATCTTTTTGCCGATGTTGTCACGACCCCATTACCGCACAGAACTTTATATTTAACCCTCTTTAAGAGTTTCTTAATACTTCTAAATCCAACTTTTTTTAATATCTCCGTTTGTTGTGCAGAGCTATATGAAGTATTCCATAATTTGTAATTTATCTAAAAGATGCATATTTAGACCCACCTGCTGGCAATGTTTTTGTTTACATATGAACAGGAACAGTTACGGATGGTTCGGTTTGTTAATAATCTGTTAACCTTCAACAAGTCTTAAAACACGAATCAGGATTGAAAACGGAAAGTCTGACAAAGATGAAAAAATGAGAGTAAAGCTCTACGTTCTACACAATGGCGGGGTTTGGGATGATAAAGGAACAGGCTATGTCTCTTCA
The DNA here is from genome assembly GCA_034509925.1 of Hirudinaria manillensis. NCBI lineage: Eukaryota > Metazoa > Annelida > Clitellata > Hirudinida > Hirudinidae > Hirudinaria > Hirudinaria manillensis. Next base: position 2,469,946 of record CM067538.1, read on the forward strand.
ACGTTTATTGAAAACTCGAAAGACATGTTTATTGTAGACAAGGAAAAGGATGAAAGTAAAGATAAACTTAATGTTTTAATTAATTTCATGAATTTGTTGAAATACTTCATGGGTTTGTAACTTTTTTTAAAAGTAATTTTGCCTGTTTGTGGTGCTTGCTATAATTGTGCGAATCTGATTTTTTATTATTTTTTTTTTACAAATTTCATACTCTTGTGAAGCTATAACAGACTAAGCGGAAGGGATCAATGAGTTGCACAAAACAATTGAAGGTTTTGCCGTGGATGTTCAGTGGATGGCAGGCGCAAAAAAAGCATATTGACTAGTACCACTCAGTTTGTGATTGGAGCGTATCATTTATGTTATTTTGTTAACCTTGTTTATATTGGTTTTTGCTGAAGTATTTGCTTATTAGCTTTGAGTTTAAAATATTTAACTGAATATCTGGATCTTTAATTAACTGTGAGAAATCATATAGAATGGAACATAATTTTTACACAAGTGATGCACAATTGTCTACATACAGTTACATTATTGGGATGGAAGTAACAAAATATCATACATCAAACAGCCATTATATGAAATGCTTGTTATGATGTTACATCATGCTTCTTCCATAGATACTGTCATGCTAGAGTGCACAATCCAACCAGATATAGACTATCAGAAACAGCAGGTCAGAAAATTGAATTTTTGAAAAATTAGTCATTAATGTGCATTTACCAAATCGGCTAGGTATGCGTAGTGTTTTAAGCAATTGTTTGATTAATCTTAGTTACTTGATTTCAATAGTTAAGTTTATAAACTCATTTATGGTGGAATTAAGTTGCTGATTAATTATTATAGCTTTGGATAAAAACATTTCAAATATTTAATATTTAATAAATCATTAATCCTCAGGAAACTCTCATAGTATGGTCAGAGCCCGACAGTTATGACTATGCTCTGAGCTTTCAGAACAAAGATGGTTGTGATGAAATCTGGGCACAGATTTGCCAGGCTAGAAATTGGTTGATCTTGTTTATAACAATATTGTTATTAATGTAGTTAATTTTTAAATGCCTACATTGAAATTCTAGGATGTTGATTTAAAATGACTTAATAATAAATTAAAATAATAATAATAAAATAATAATAATAAAATAATAATAATAATAAAATAATTTATTCTCAATGAATCCAGAAACATTTCTGATGTCACAATAAAGTCATTACAAAAACATCTATTATCAGATCCAAGGCAAAGATCCAACTGCTGATATCATTGAGGATATTCTAGATCAGAACAAAGGAGATGTATATGGTGACAATTACTAATCACAGCTGTTTGTTCATTGTTGTTGTGCCGATGTTGATATTCTATTTTGTTTATCATTTTACTTCAAATTCATGTATTCAGGTTAGATTGTTATTTATATGTAACAGACCTTGTTGTTCATTGGGACAAAAAAAAATAAATTTATCAATCTTTCAAGTGCTGTAAGTTCTTGTGTAAATTCAACAAGTTTCACAAAAAATTTTGTTGCTTTTGATTATGAAAAAAATAAACATTGGGTGTCATGAGAACATAATGCGCTCGAATTCTGGTGACCGAGGTTTATTACTCGAAAATCATAATAACAAAAATATTTAATTTATTTTAATCAGGTGAAGTATTTCTGCCAATAGAGGCAATTAGTTTTATTTCATAGAGGAGTTAATATATGCTTAAATCGATTAATTTAACGTTTGAAGACCAGTCCAAGAAAACCATTTCTTAGAAAGGACTCCATAAGTCAATCCTCATGCAGGAAAATAAATGGTGTTCCCTAACTGTTATACGGTGTTCCGCCTCGGATGCTATCCATGATTAAGATGATAGATTAAGATCTAAATAAGAGTCGGGGTAAAGACGTTTGGTTTAATGGTTTAATTAGTCAAAACGCCTGCGCCGCCCGGGAATCGAACCCGGGTCGCGAGAATGGGAATCTCGCATGATACCATTACACCAGCGGCGCGCACGCTGGGCGGGTCAATGCGTAGTGACTTGAATACAGTCAAGTCGATTTATGCTATTCTTCGATCATTGTTCCATCAAGGATCATCACCAAATTTTGCCTGCTTCTTTAATCGTGAAAATACATCTGAAATAAGTATCCAAGATGAATAAAATTATATTTTTTTTGAAAGATAACAAGCAAGCTTGTTTCTCGAATGAAAGGTTTGTATGCAAATGTTATGTTTCACGCCAATTTGTACCATGAGCAATACCACATCTAATGCCTACTACAGTGGGTATCATGGGTCACTTAATATGCTCGCATATAATTTCACGTTTAACATAATAAAAGCTAAAAGCTAGAAATCACCTTGAAAATTACACCTTATAACTTCACCAAACAATCATCGCACTAAGAAACGAATGTATTTTGCATAATAATAGATAAATTAGTTGACCTATGGCCTTTAACTTGCTCCTCATGTGCAGACGATATGAACTTTGGTCCAGTTCAACGGAAAACTCCAGGCATGAAGTCAAGAGTACACTGTAATAACTATAACGATCACAATAGACTTGCGATAAAGCCTATAACTACGTGAGACTTATTTCATGAAACGTGAAATGTTTTTCATCAATGGGCAATTTGATCCAAAATAATGTTAGCATTTGCAGGTATTGCACCTCAGGGCATTGCCCAACAAAAATTCCTGAGAATAAGTGGTTAAACGGAATTCATAAACATAAAATTCATAAACGACACTCGTAAAATAAATTTCAATGGCAGTATATCACTTTAAATTAAAACTCATTTTAAGTAAGTATTCCAATGTATGCAGCATATCTATTGTTTGTTATTACAGATCATAATATTTCATTGTTAAGATATAAATGCAAACAAACACAGTTTGAGTAATGTGAAACAAGGAAGTATTTATCTTATACCAACATGTAAATAGGAAATTTTAATGTTTTTTGAACCGTTTGTTGTGACAAAAATCCAATAATCGACTGTAGTATGTTTTATTTAATTTCCTGATGTTTGCGAAGGAATAAATCCGATAGCGTTTTGCTAAAATTTTGCTAAAATACATGGAATAATATTACATAATTGTTTATAGCCACATCGAAGTAATGATTGCGTGATAATCAAAATTTGATGAAATATAGTTATGTAGTCTATGTTAAATTAAAATTTTATTAATTATAGAAGTAAATTTTTGCATTAGTTTATACAATTTTATTAAAACATTTTTGTGCAAATCCTGCAGTGTTTTTCGTCTATTGTTAGTGTTTCCTGTTTAGCTTCTGTCAACATGGCTACCTCCTCGTCAAAATAAAAAAAATTCGTTGGATTATCGACCTTATAAATATTGTTCAGGAACCCGAACCTTTTAATTTTTGTGTAATCATCTTAAAAGCGAAGCGGTTGGTGTTACGATCGTGTGTTACCATTCATTGCCCCTTCGCGCCTTAGAATTTCACATGTCAACTTAAGAACTGGATTTTTTAGAAACTTTATTGTAACCCGTAGTCGTTCCACATTTCGTAGTAATTCGTTCAGTAATCATTCCACTAAGGCGGAAGTTCTTGCATCTGAAATTACTTTGTTTAACTCGGAGAAATTGAATTCAAAATTTTAGCGCTCAAAACTCGAATCATGGCTGAAAACGGAAAGACCGAAAAAGACGAAAAAATGAGAGTAAAGCTTTACATGCTAAACGCTGGAAGGGTTTGGGATGACCAGGGAACAGGCTATGTCTCGTCGACGTTTATTGAAAAGACAAAGAACATGTTCCTTCTTGTTAAGGAAGAGAATAGAAGTAAGAATAAGTTTAATGTTTTTGTTAACTTTGTGATCATGCTTTAAGTACTGTGTGGTCGTGTAACTTTGTTTAAATTAAGCGAGCACATTTGTGGAGGATATCATGCTTGGTTGGCACCATATTTTTGCAAAAGTGATTTTACATTTCAAATTTTAATCTGCATCATGAAGTTATAAGAAGCTAAAATGCGAGAGGTATCAATGAGGCATACAAAATAGTTGAAGGTTTCTCCTTGGCTGCTCTTCGGGCAACAGGTGCAAAAAACCTTATTGATTACTATTAGTCAGTAATTGGAGCATTTTTGTGATGTTTGCATCATTACTAACCTTGGTTGAATCGGTTTTGATGCCAAAGCACTCAGTTATTTGGAGGTCAAAAGCATTTGGGAAAGATTTGGATCATTGATTTAATGTGGTATATCATCTAGTCAAGAATCTAATTTGTTTATATACACACAACACAACAATGCAAGATGGGCACTTCATTTTGATACGTTAATATTTTATGCTTATTACTTGATTGATAATTTTGATAACATAATATGCAAATTAAACACTGCTTATCACTATTTATCATTATGCATGACTGGGATGATGCAGATCTATTTTTATTATTCTTTAACCTATACGAACAAATGTGGAGTATATCACATGAATCCATGGATATTAATTATTAATTATCCACAGACTAGATAATTTCTTAATAAGATAATGGCTTAACTGATTATATTAATTGTTGCAAGAAGTTTTTCAACTGTTCCTAAATTGTAGAAGGATTTGTATAGAAATGTCTAATTGTGCATTTGGTTGTGTTCATTTAAGCCATTAAAGTAGTTGCCACAAATATTGCCAAACTAATGTTTTAATGGCAACAATGTTTTGATAATTGTGATAATAGATAATAATTAGTAGATAATAGTTAATTCTAAAATAATGTGTAAGTTCTTAGAGCTTTCAAAGAGGACTTATGCATCACTATGCATGCAACCAAAATGTCTCACATCAAATACTCATTATTTGAAATGCTTGTTATTATGAGTTGTTATTGTTATTTTATGTTTCTTCTACAGATACTGTTCTACTGGAGTCCAAAATCCAACTCAATACAGCCTATCAGAAACAACAGGTTAGTCATACTATTTCTGAAAATTAGGAAATTAATATAGTTAAGATGCGTGGTTACCACTGAATGTGGCTAAGTGTGAGTGCCTTTTAAATGCTTGTCTGAGTGACCTTGGATACTTGGCTCCTTGAGTTCTTCAAGGAGGTCAAAAACAAGTTGGTGGTTCATGAATCGAGTGAAAGAAGATTAGAATTTTGAGATTACTTTTGACATTAAAACTTTGGATAACTATCCTTCATTGCTTTTCAGGAGACCCTCATAGTATGGTCAGAGGCTGACAGTTACGACTATGCCCTAAGCTTTCAGAACAAGGCTGGTTGTGATGAAATCTGGGCACAGATTTGTCAGGTAAGAAATTGGTTGATCTGGCTAGATTTACTATTATTGAGCAGAAGATGTGTTCATATTCAATAATTTGATTTCGTCATTATGACTCTGTGCTATTTTCGTTATTCTTGTAATAATGTAGTAATGATAGCCATATTATAATGGTTTTTGAATGACTACCTACAAATTGTATGTGTAGACATAAAATTAGTTTCAAAGCTAATGAACCCAGCAGATTTTCTGATGTCACACTTTAAAAACATCAATTGTCAGGTCCAAGGCAAAGATCCATCAGTAGATGTCACGCAAGACATTTTAGACCAGGATGATGGAGATGCAGACGACGACAGGTTTGATTCTGTTGGCTCTGGGCATGTTGGTCACCATGACGATATAGTGGAGAGAGTATCCATGTCTTTACCTGCATGTGAGCTCTCAAAGCTGGATGACATCATAGAAGTTTTCCAGGTTTGTGTATTAGTTCTTTGCATCTTCTAGATCTTTAGATAATATGCAAACAGACTTATTTTGATGGAGTTGAATCTCCAGAAGTTTGTATTCCCTGTCATGTTTATTTGCATTAAAAACATGCTTTGCATTTGTAAAACAAACAGGCCTCCATGGCGACACCAATCAAAAGAGAGAAACTGGCTACTCTCATCGAAAACGAAAACTACGTTCCAAAGCTGGCCAACCTGTTCCGCATGAGCGAGGACATGGAGGACACCAGCTCCCTGCACAAGCTGTTCACGGCCTTCAAGACGCTCTTCTTTCTCAACAAGACCCCGGTCTTCGAGGCCATGTTTGCCGACGACGTCATCTTCGACGTGATAGGTGCCATGGAGTACGACCATTCTCTGCCCAAGCCTACCAAGCACAGGGATTATCTCAAAACGCAGACGAGACTGAAGCAGGCCATACCCATAGACAATGCAGAACTGATACAAAAGATCCACCAGACGTACAGGGTCCAGTACATCCAGGATGCCATTCTTCCAGCTCCTTCTGTTTTTGAAGAGAACCTCCTTTCCACTCTCAATTCGTTTATTTATTTCAACAAGATGGAGATCGTCAGCGTTCTTCAGGTTAGCTGCCCTTTGAACCTTTATTATTTCTGGTTATATTTCCTGGCAATGGCAATTATCTGGAGATAATACCATTTATATGATTATTTATATTAAAGTATAAAATTACATATTAATATAATATATCAATAATAGTTGTGCATTTATGTTAGCAACATTTATACTCTTGTGGCAATGAAGGGATGACAATTTAGGCTTGCAATTAGAGTTGGGAAGTGCTTTGTTATTTACTCATTTTGATGCTATTTCGGTAATTAATATAGAAGCATTCCTGTATTGGCCACATAAATTCAGCAGTTCTTTATCGATTTATCCTTAATTTTCATGGATTTATAAGTGCTTTGTATAAACATAAGACTTAAACATATCAGAAATCAGCCTCCTCTCAGTCACCTTAAGGTGATGGATGTATTTCCGTTTCAATTTTGCTTCTGTAAGCACTTGCATCTTAAAGATCAAGTCAACTCATCAGAATCAACAATTGAAGTGGTCTCTTATAGGGCATGATGATTCAACACTGTTGTATTTATTTATTTATAATAGTCATTTGCTATATCAGTCTCGTACATGTCATCACAAATAAACATAATTAGATCAGATAAGAACCAGGCCTTATTCTGACTGGCCATGTTAGTAAATCAAGTCAAGAACATATTCGAGTTTAAAACCTAAACCCTAAACCTTCTCACACACACCTGGGGAGGTTAATGCACCCCAGATGCCAAATTCTTTTGCTTGTTATGATGGAGAAGGTACCATCGATGGTCGCTTCTGGCAAAAAAGAGCCACCTGTTTAAGGATTAATTAAATTATAATTAATTATAATAATATCACAATATAATTAATTACAATAATTAATTATTTGAGCAGCTGACTGCCATGTTGTTTAGAGTTTTGGTATGATAAAGTTTATGTGACTTTTTAACCTTTCACAATTCAGGAGGATGAGAAGTACCTACAGACATTGTTCAGACAACTGATTGACGATGACACGGACGATGAAGCACGCAAGGACATGGTCATCTTCCTAAAAGAATTTTGCTCCTTCTCACAGAACCTTGCTCAGCAGAACAGAGAGGGATTCTATAAGGTCTGTCCTCCTGTTAAATCAACAACATTAGTTTTATTGTCACAAGCTGTTTGCGTGTTTACTTATTTTTTCGTGAATGAAGTGCTACATTTATTGACTTTTGAGTTTCATCTGTTGATTTATTGATGCCATTTCATCAAGGTGTTGTCCAAGCTTGGAATCCTGAATGCACTGGAGATAATTCTGGTGAGTAGTTTATTCATTTCTGTTTTTGTTAATTTGTTCAGAATATCCTACCAATTCTGTAATTGCTGAGCATTGACAGGACATTAATAAGATCTCTTCATCCAATCCATTATTAACCTTCATCCAATCTGTATTACTCTAGATTTTTAACGATATAATATTGATTCCGATAGTGTTTTGTGATAAATTTGTGAATTAAAACAAAATTATTTCCATTTCAAGGGCATGGATGATGTTGTGATGAAGTCTTTGGCTGTTGACATTTTCTCCTACGTCGTTGAGTTCAGTCCATCCATGGTCAGAGAGTTTTTCCTTCAAGAATCTCAGAGACAGGAAGATGTAAGTCTCATGTTTCACTCCTCTTGACAAATGATGGAAGCTATTTTTATTCCAAGGGATGCATTTTATTATTTATTTATTTATTTATTTATTTACTTATTGATTTTTTATCTGCAGGAAGATCTTTTGATCAATATGGTTATAGAACAGATGATAACGGACTCTGATCCAGGTTAGACTAAAACCATGACTCGAGACTTTATTTAAGTTTAACTTTATTGACCAGCTAGTTTTTTTTATCTATTGTATAACTTGCAATCCCACGTTTCTATGGCTATGTGGAGCAGAAAGCAATGACCTTTTTGTTGAAATCTTTGGGTTAACGTGTAGGTGGTAATATGGGTAGCATTCCTTACTTGTGTGTATTGACAGCACCCAGCTTGAACCAGCTTGTATTGGGGTGCTATACAAATGGTAATCAGCTAAGATAGTACTTTGCATCCTTATAAGAGATATAAGTCTGCCAACAGTTTGGTTATGCATGCTTGCCTGTCAATTTGTTTGCATTACATTTTGCACTAAATATAAATAAGCTGTGATTTATCGCATAGGAATTGTTTGATACGAACTTTCTTTATCATTGATTAATTAATTTGATTATAATTTTAAACAGAGTTGGGAGGTGCATTGCAGCTGATGGGCATCATACGATTGCTCATCGATCCTGAAAATATGACCACTACACCTGTAAGTTGTGCCTTTTATATTATTATTCTGTTATTTAGAATTATTTAGCATTTGTTGTCTTTATTGGAGAAATTGAATTTTGAATTTAATTGATTTCCCATGAACTGACGAAACAGCAAAAAAACGAGAAGTCTGAATTCCTGTCGTTCTTCTATCCTCACTGTATGCACGTACTCACTGCTCCGCTCTTTGCTAACACGGCCGGTGACAAGCCCAGTAAAGGTCAGTCGATCTGTAATTTATTATATTGTAATATACATGTACTAACAGTCCCTGGAGAGGATGTATTCTTTTGGTTAGTGCCATCTACAGTTTGAGGTTTTTTTCTTCTTATTTTAGACGATTATCAGACTGCTCAGTTGTTGGCTCACATCTTGGAGCTGTTGATGTTTTGCGTGGAGCATCACACGTATCACATAAAGACGTATATGATCAACAAACACCTTCTCAAGAGAATCCTAGTCCTCCTTAAGTCCAGACATGCCTTCCTTCAGCTTGGTAAGTCATATACAAAGCTATTACTTTAGCCATTATGATATGGTAGGCCTGGCACTTTATTCTTGTTTTAGTAAGACTATTAAAAACATACCATATAATGTTATTGACATCATCTCGCATGTTCATGTCTGTTGCATATCATGATATGATGTGATATGATATGGCAATCATATTTTTGGATTATTTTCTATAATTTCTATAATTACCATATTGAAATGGAACTTAAGGAAAGCACATTCATCAACCTAAAGTTAAATAGGCATAGACATGCCTTGTAGTTTAAGACATAATTAATAATTCACAATTGCTAAAAAATCACAAAAACAATATTTTGCTTTTTGTATTGATTCATCGGAGCAGCAAGGTGAATGATTGGCTGATGCATTTCAAAATGAAAAAGTAATAATAATAAATAATAAAACAATACTAGCTAATACCAATAGTCATAGACTTAAATAAGAGTTAACTTATCTTTCTTATCCCAATGTACACAGCATCATTAAGGCTCCTGAGAAGGACAATAGGACTGAATAATACTAGCTAATACCAATAGTCATAGACTTAACTAAGATTACCTTATCTTTCTTATCCCACAGCATCATTAAGGCTCCTGAGAAGGACAATAGGACTGAAAGATGAGTTTTACAACAGACACATCGTCAAGTTCGACTTGATGAAGATGGTTGTCGAAGCGTTTGTTGCCAACGGACAAAAGTACAACCTATTCAATTCAGCCGTTCTCGAACTCTTTGAGTTCGTGAAATCGGTGAGTAACTTTACCTTTTACAACTAATTCATTAGTTAGGATATTTATTAACAATAATGTAATATAATAATAATATTAATATTAATAAATAAATATTAATAATAATAAATATAACTAATTCATATATTTATTAGTTATAAATCATTCATTATATAATGAATTAGTTATGTTAAGGATGTATGAATTCTACTTAATATCTGTATTTTGTTGATCTCCAACTATTTGATATATTGCTGATGTTATGTTATGCAAAATAATACACAAAAATTAATTGTAATCATCCAACCCTGAAGCTGAATGCAAAACTGAAGCTATGATAACCTCATTTGATTAAAAGAAAATCATTAATTAATTAATAACAATAATTAACAAATTACAGGAGGACATCAAATCATTGACGATGTATTTCGTCAAGAACCACTTCAAACACTTTGAGTCCATTTCCTACGTCCAGACCTTCAAGGTCTTGAAGCAGCGTTACGACCAGCAGCAGGAGAAGTTCACGGCCAGTTCCGAGACCGTGGACTTCATGTCCTCCGTTCCCACCAAACCCGACCACTCCATGGACGAAGACGAGGAGGCCTGGTTCGACCAGGACGACGACGTGGACGACGTGCCGTCGAAACTGAACCCGAAGCTCGACTTCGAGACGTTTTCGCCGACAGGAAAATTTCTCTCCAGCAAACTCCAAGGTAATGGACGACCGATCGCTCGGACGTATACGTTGGACGTGCTTATTTAAAGAAAAGTTATTCGAATGTCACTGATTATATTTTCATCTTTAATCAAGCCAATAGCAAAGAATGTAATAAATTATTATTATTAGAAAAATCTAATGTCTCTTATTAATGCGACCATTTCAGCCAGCAACAATGCTCTCGTCCGATCTCCGATGCCTCATCAGACCTTGACCTCCACGAACCATTGCAATAAACCAGGCAGCATCAGTTTCAGTCTCAATCTCAAGGACCACCAGGCGTTTTCCGGAGCCGGCAGCAAATCCGACAAGCAGGAGTCGACGCAGGAAGCGGAGAATCGGATCTCGGACGGCGACGTCCCGGCCCCGGTTTCCAACAGCAGCCCTTGTGCCTCCGTTACCAAGACGACAACCGTCGCGAGCTCAGACCCTTCGGCGGGCAAAGCCTCCTCAGCGCCGCCCTCTTGTAAATCGACTTCCTTATTCAGTGACTCCTCCCTGGCAGGCGGACTAGTTGCAGTCAAGGTCAAAACGGTTGGTCCTTTTTCTTAATAATAATAATAATAAGTAACAGTGTAATAATAATAATATTATTAAAATAAGTATTAATATCTACTGATCAGCAACTGGGCTGAGATAATTTTAGCAGGTTTCATTGAAAAAAGTAATTATTAATATTTAACATTATTCTATGGTATGGTGAGACATGGTTTGTTACTTTCAGCCAAGTCTTATGGGTCTGGTAGACTACGATGACGACGACGACGAAGATGGCGACACGATCGGCAGCAGCGCACCGGACGCCACCGGCAGCGACGCAGGCAAAGGATCGCGTAACGCGAACGCCATCCACGACTCTCCGGGCTTCGACGTCGCATCCGAATTCAAGGCGTCGCGCGCTCGCAAGGACGAGAATGCGTCGACGGAAGCCGGCAGCAGAGACCGCGAACTCGATTCCCTGGCACCTGCGGCCAAACGACCGAAACTGGAAATATAGGCACTTAAAAACCGAGTTTTTTCGCTCCCGGCGGGATGTTTTTATCGTCACCTTGTTGCAGCAGCTAGCGTTTTTAAAGAGGGGCAGTCGTCGACGTCGTCGCTGCCGCCGTCGTCGTCGTCGCTGCCCGAAAATGCCTCGCTCCGGGGTGATCGTATAACTTGACTGAAGCCCCGACGGCCGAGAGAGAGAGTTCATCAAGTTCATTAACTTGTTGACTTGTTTTGGTTATCTTAAAAAGAAAAAATACAATTGCTTGTTGAGGCCTAGGTGTCCATTCTCGGGGTTCGTGAGATGTTTGTTACGTCGCAATGTAAATAGGAGCGTGTAAAACTACTGTAATGTGTCGTATTGCCATTACTCATTATTATTATTATTATTGAGTATATCATCGTCTTTATTATTATTATTATTATTATCATCATCATCATCATCATAATATTGTTATTAGGCGTTATGCATCACGTGCGATTTGTTGTGTTTTGTATACGGGGCCCCTGTCTGCGCAACGCGTACGTCTTAAGAGGGACCTTCGAGAGCAGGTGCCCAAAGTTTTTTGTGCTGCCGATCTTTGACCCGAATTTGAGTTTCATCTCCGCTCCAGATGAACAGGAAGGCTGCAGACCCGGAATCCCTGGAACGTGGAATCCCTTTTCCTCGATTTGGGCGGAGATTGGGTTGTTTTGGTAGCGAGTGGGTTGTTTGTAAATGGTTGAGTTATGGCGGCGTCGTGCGTACCTCTGTCGTTTTTGTTGTCTTGTTAAGGAGAGGATTATTAAGAACGAAAATGGTTCTTTTTTTTTTTTAAATTTATTGGGACAGTCTGATTCTTTCTGTTCAGCGTTGTTAATTCGTTTTTGTGCATCTTCGATTTAGTTTCTACCTGAGTTCAGGCCTCCTTTTTGTAATTAATGGCTGTGTACGGTCGCAAGAAATTGCGAGAGGTGAACTTCGTTATCAGTTGAGTTGTTATTAGGCGTCAAGGGAAATTTAGGAGCGATAAACTAGCCTCTTCAATTAGTTAATTTATGAAACGCTAGTTGGTGAAATTAGCGATACCCCAAATAATAACGGTAGTAATATTAACGTTATTTATGTGGCGCCACTAACAGAGGGGCAGAGGTCTCCGTCACTTGCTAGTTTGTAGAATTGAGTCTTAAGCTGGTGCTTTAAGCACCAAACAAATCAGAATTTGGATGAAGGTGTTGTTGCCCCTAGAAGTTCCACCGGAGAGCCTTATGTCGGTATTGTTCATCTGGGAAATTTGAGAGTAAAAGGAGCTTATAAAGCTCTCTACATCGTGAAAGTGGTAAAGCTCTCTTGATTTTTTCATTTGTCAGGTTTATTGTGGACTTCTACGCTACTCTTAATGAAATTGGTAATTGAGATATTGTGGATTTAACTTTGATCTGGAATCTCAATCCATCGTGGAATGTGAAAGAATATAGTAACATTAAGCCTTCCAAGTCGGCTATCATTAACGTGTTCAGTATGTGAAAGTGATCAGCATCTGAAGTTCGCCACTAAGTATGAGCTGTGTTATATTCTTAATCTAATAGAGTTCAATATATCAGAGTTTTAATTATTAAAGTCAGTCTTAAACCATTTATTTAAACTTGGAAAGACAACTAAAGAAATTCTTCGCGAAAATTTTTGTTGGAAAGGTTGATTAAGTAAGGCTAACTAAGAAGGAAGGTAATACTTGCAAATGTCTCTAAGATACACTAAGTTACGTAAGTCTTAAGAGATCGATCCTGCAGCTATATAAATAATTCTCTGGATTGATTGGAATATCATGATCAATCAAGTTTCTAACGTTACGTAACTGATGGCAATTAACAAGGTAACGCCGCTTGCATTTTACGGTTATTCCTATTTTAAAGAAAATTCTTGCAAACACAATAATTAAAGTAATAAATAAGATATTTAATTTAATGTGTGTTTTGGTATGTATATGGGTTGACAATTTAGAAATTTTAAACAAGCATTTTAAAAACAAACATTTTTGTGGATTTTAATTAATTTAAAATATAAAAATTATTTGTATAAACTTTTAGAAATGTGATCAACATGGTAAGTATATATATTCAATTTGTTTGTTTCTTTGATTCTCGTACTCCATTGTGTCGGCTTGCTCTAGATCGGTTCTCGTTGTAATCGCGTTTGGTTTTCAGTGTATTTTCAAGTTAATCGAAGTCGGAAGAATGGCTTGTGAAGCTGCGTTAGTATTGTGTTTTTGATTGTCTTATTTTTGATGATTTTTTGATAGCGTGGGGGGAGATGAATCAAGCGTTGTTCGAAAGATCACGCCATTTTTTTTTTATAATGCATCAAATCGGATTTCGAATGAATATTGTAAAATCATACTAAACATTATTATTTTCTTGCCATCGCCTTGATTTCGGAGTTGATTTTGAATTCACGGAACAAAGGATATTATAAAGTGGAATTAATTATTATCACAAATTTTAAACAGGAAAATGTTTGTTGGTGGAATTGCCAGAGAAACTACTGAAGGTTCAAATAATATATTCATCTTTAGTGTTTTATCAAATTTTTACAATAGAAATGATTGCAGATGAACTTCAAAATTACTTTTCGAAATATGGAAATCTGGTTGAATGCAACCTAAAAAAAGATCCATTCACTGGATTTTCTAGAGGATTTGCATTTATCACATTTGATGATCCTGCTGCTGTTGATCTGGTCAGTTTTTATACTTATTGATTATTTATATTGATTAGTATTTATTATGTACTAACACTTGGGTAATTTTCATCAGGTCATAGCAGAGTCATCACATACACTTGGTGGCAAGACAATAGATCCTAAGAAGATGAGGCCAAAGGGTGCTGTTCAAGACTGCACAAAGATCTTTGTTGGAGGTGTGGACCCCAACCTGTCAGAAGCTGAAATCAGAGATTACTTCCAACAATTTGGCCAGGTAGGTCCTCAATGCTTTTATCAGTTGTTCTCAGTCTTAAAGTAACAAATGTTCCTCCTAGATCGAGTCCATAAATCTTCCATTCGACAAAGAAAGGAACATGAGGAAGGGATTCTGCTTCATTAACTTCGAATCTTCGGAATCCGTCGATTCCATCTGCACCGCACCCAAACACCCGCTCGGCGGCAGAGAGGTGAGTCGGAACTCGGATTGATTCGGTCGACGGTCGCGTTTTGTTGCAGATGCATACACGATCTTGCGCTTGATTGGAGGCACTTGATTGATATGAGACTATCATCGAGGCACGTGACCTGAAGAGGACGTTTTTTTGCAGCAGGAAGGCAGGATGGAGCAAAGGGATTGAGGGAACTAGGATTTTCTGTCCCCAGCATTGCATTGTTTGTCGCATGGAGTGAGACAGTAGCCTCTCTCTCTCTCTCTCTCTCTCTCTTTGTAGCTCGAATAACAATTTGTTAACTTTTTCTTAAACTAACCCCTAAACTATATTGATTTGATTTCATTGATAAATAATTGATTTTCTTCTTTATTCTAGGTTGATGTTAGGAGGGCTACACCACAGGAGCCAAGGAATGGTGCATCACGTGGAGGTTTCAGACCCAGAGGAGGTAATTCGTTGTTCCAATTACTGTTGCTCGTGCCATAGCGAATAGGATTTTTGCATTTATTTATGTTCGTTGCAGGTAACGCCGGATGGATGGGAGGCATGAGAAACCAGCAGCCGATGCACATGGGCATGCAGTACAACAACTTTGCATCATACTACGGCCAGGACGTCGGTTACGGAGGTTACTCGTCCTACCCTGATAACGGAATGTCCGACAACCAAGGTACGAATATTTACCTTGAATGAATGAAATACAGACGGGGAAAACATTTCGAGGGGTACATTTAGAGTTTTGTATTCGAGCAGGTGGTCAGAGACAGCCGATGAACATGAACGGAAGAAGCAACAGAGGAGGAATGAATGACAGATATCAGCCGTATTGATTCTATGAGCATTTCTACGACATTACAAACTGCTTGTTGTCATTAATTTTTTGTACATTCAAAAAAATTTTGGTAGCAACCATAAATCATTGAGGCTGTTGAGGGTTGCGTCGTGTTCCCTTTTGGTTTGACTTGACGTGTGTTGCTCCCTGTATTTTGGGTTGATGCTTGGTTGCTGTACAAAGCTGCTGTTTGTTGTCCATGACCTTTGCCTTGGACTTTAAACGAATTCAGAGCTTGGGCGTGACTCGTGGTGACGTGGCGAGCGGGATCGTACGTTTAACGCTTACATTACACGCACTTTTGAGCCGATTTTGTCTAGGATCGGTCCCGTGTTTATGTACAGTTCGGACTGGTTTGGTGCTTTAATTTAGGTAGGGTTTGCGGACACACCTGTGAGTCCTAAGTTCTCGGTTGAGCCCGACCCAGTAAGGTTACTAGGAAGATGCATAGCTGGCGTCTTGTGCCTGGACTGGTTTAAGAATCCGCACCCTTGCATCTTTCTGCTGGTTTGTTTAGTCTGTACACCCACTGCTGAATGGGGTGGTGACTGACGAACGCATGATACTTTCATTTGTGATCAGTCTATGATAAACAAGTTTCCATGGCCATAGGTTCCAAGAAAATCGTGGCATTACCAGATTTTGCCCTTGCAATTGGGAAATACCAGATAGACCTAAATAATCATGTCGTGATTGCATTAGAAATAGTTCGAAATCAACCTTCCAAATCAAAGTTGATCAATTTTTTTATTTTCACGATTCAAGAAAGGAAATGGCAAATATAATCTTTGGTATTAATTTTTCTGGATTCCTGCGAAATTCTTCTCCATATAAGTTTCGATCGCTACTCTCGTTTTAAAGTGATGCTTGCAGGCGAGGAATGATTTGAAACTCTTTTGAAGAGCAACCTTATTTTTCACAAATTCATAATTCATAGAGAAACGGAATTCCATTATGGGAGAAACTAACCAACAGAGAAGCAATTATCCAAGCCATTCAAAGGCAGAGTCGAAATAACATTACAACATTAAAATCGTCTAATTCGCACGATTACCTTTCCCTCGACCGAATTTAAATTGCAAAAAGTGCGTAAATTAAATAAATTAGTTTTCATTTTGTCTGAAAATCTGCAATTATTTTCTTTTAGATGAGGATGATGCGCATATATCCTTGAAAAATGTTATCGTTGAAGCCATATTGCTATAACCAACCTGCGTTATATTATATGCAGTATCATAATCACCACATTAAATTTAACGCTAACAATATCAATAGAATGATTTTGATATCCGTTTATTATAAATAACGATGGTTACAGGTTGCTTCAAAATAATATTGAAAATAATTGCCAATAAGCATTCTCTCAGGATGGCTAAGGCAATTTAACTTAAGTCCACATGTTTAAAATGTTCGAGTCCCAATCAAAATCTAGTGTCGGACCTTGAAGTTCCATGCAATGATTCAAACAACTTTGGATGGACTGGTATTGTCCCTGGATAGAAAAGGGTCCATCGGTCAGTTTGGAGGTAAATAATTCATTTTGTCAATCATATCATTTCTCCTTTTTTTTTTAAAATTTATAGAGTAATAAAATAGTAATAGGTCAGGTGCGACCGCTTCTTTTAGTGGCCATTCCCTAAGTTTAAATTAACAGGTTAATTAATAAATTCTATGTTAAACAAATCAAAAATTAATTGGCTCTGTTGATTTTGTGGAAAAATATAAATATTTTTGATCTATTATATATATATATTCGATATTGGGTTATGATTATAATAAGACTCTACTTCGTGTTCATAACTTGAGTTGACGTTAATATAGAAAGAGAGTTACTGATGTTGACGAAGCACAAAAGGCTTTTTAAGAACTTGTTGCAGTGTCAAACTTAGAGACATTGAGGAGCATTATTGGCTTTGGGATAGTTAAAAACCTCTCTTTCAATTATGGAACAAAGATTTTTCCAGGAAGACCACTCTAAGCTATATAAGCTTTAGATGCGAGTTATCTGCCTGTGATTTCCATGAGACTTAGCTCAATAAGATATGTAAAAATATATTCCAATTATGGCGATTGATTAGTACTAAGATGGAAGCTTAAGGGAGCTTTCAGAAGTTTTCTGAAATTTGTTAGAAATGAGAGATCAAATTATTTCTAATAGAAGTTAATTAAATTTTCTATTTTTCTTTCGTGTTGTACTATTCGGCAAACCAAGCATGTTTATATATCCTACACTAGGGGCCGACAACCTTTTGACAGTATTGTACCGAAGTCGTCTTCCTAAATCATTCGTCGTTACAAAAGCTTACAACGTTATCTTTATTTGACTCAGTCACTCACTGATCAAATTTATGTACCAATGCCCTAAAAAAAAACGTGCTAACTCTGCAGTGTACAACAATATCATATGAGGTCGTTAAGATATCCGAAATTTGCAGAATGTTAAGATTGTTTAACAAACGTTTAGTTTCTCTTTGACGTGCCAATGAAAACCATTCCTGGTGCCATTCTTTCAATTTGATCCGCCAACCGATTAGTTTTAGTATTATGAATACAATTTCTTATTCTCGAAAATATTTTAAAACAGCTTGGGGATATTTAAATTTACATTATCTTTGTATTTCTGTTTCACGTTTCAAAACCAAGAATAGACTTTCAAACGAAGCTAAATAAGACGTCATTGGAGAGACCAAGATATTCTCATAGTTGAAAATATTGAAGATGACAAGAGATGAATGTCACTTAAACGATTGGAAAATAAACGTATTCGTACGAGGTGTTGTTGTCGTGGTGTGGTTTAAGTAACGATTGGTTAATTCCAGACACGGGAACCCTATCATCCCTTAACGCAACTTACGTTGATGACCATGCCCTCACTGATGGCCCACTGATTCACAAAAGAAACACATTTCTAGAGGGTAAGGGAAGGGCAGCTTCTATCTTTAAATTGAATATTTTCCTACATTTTGGTATTGGCTTATCACGTCATCAAATTTGTCTCCTTCTTCCTATTTGACCAAAGTATTATCGATCATCCATTAGCAACAACAATCAACGAACAACAATAACAAACAAACAAACGAAGGAACAAACATACAAACATACACCAACAACAACAATTCCAAACCTGAAGAGATCTCAGAATGGCTATTAAAAACCTTATATTAATTGTTTAATTTCAATATATATTTTTGCCAGATGACGAATAAAGGTTAATTAAAATTGTAAAAACTCAAACGCAAAAATAATTGAGAGCTTTAAATTGATTTTCACAAAATTTATTCGCTTGAGGCGCTTCTGTTCCGAAAGTATTTTCCGAAATCATGCGGGCTTCTTGCCACATATCTCAGTGAAACTTTCTCAGACTTAAAAAACGGAATCGGGACTCTCCTGGGAATTCGAAAGCGAAAGTAAGATGTGTTATTATCGACGATTTTGCCACAAAGAGATTGTCGGTACGCTTGTCTTCCCTTCCCGAGCTTAAGAAACATTAAAACCTTCCTATCGGTAATTGAAGGGACGCCTTGGCTGACAAATGTGGGAATATCCATTCACAAATGAAAGCAAAATTAAACAGAAAACAGGAAAAACATACGATAAGCTAAATTAAAGATGCATGATTCATCGTGAAAGGTCCGATGACCGCAGATGACCGATCAGAATGCCGAAAGAACAAAGAAACCTCATGGGGAAACCTTAAAAGGTAAACTTCAAACGACAAACCTCTAACCATTCACCTTAGGGCCATCTTTGAATGTAATTGATTAATTACGATAAACCGACTCATGTGATCGTTACTTGTGAGTCACCGATTAATTGAATTGAATTTCTTATTTTTAATAATTAATCAATCAATTAGAATTAAATCAATGTTGGCTCCATCTCGTCTTTCTGTTCATTTTCGCTTTGCTTTTTACAAAATGGTTTTAACCCAAATAAAGGTCCTAATTAATTTATAATTAATTCGTTTCTTGACGTCCAACAGCAATTGAAAATGAAGACCTTCAAGTGGTTCACGTTGGTGCATTTTAAGTTTTGGGTCCACTTTTCCAGTGCACAGGTTTGGCATGGAAGAAATCTTATTAGTTTTTTTTTCTCTTGATGACCTGAAGTTATGGCGGATTCAACAACGTCTTTGGCAACTGAACCTAAGATTACGACACCATATAATTTAATTTCCTATAACCTATAATTTCTAAATCGTACATTCATAGCATATTAAACGAATTCAATCCAGGAATTTTTGGAAAGTTTCTTGAAAAGTTCCATCATCATCTTTATCACATTCATCATCATCGTCCTCATCATCATCATCATCATCTCTGTCACGTTCGTCTTCATCATCTTTTTTTCCGATTTCTTTGCTTTAATAACTACGACAGGTTACTCCCACGATCACATGCAGCGTATCTTGGCCATTTATTGTCTGCTTCTATCAAAGCGTATCGACCATTGAGTCGAAAATAATGTAATTGTTATTAACGTCGAAGTCTACGAACAACTCATATTGCTCTAATTATCGACCGATTTAGTGTCGTTGCCGTCATCTTCGTCCTCCTCCTCCTCCTCTTCACGTCTGTTTGCGGCAGATCCATTGATTTGTAAACTGTAAATTCTCCAGCCACCCCGATGTAATTAGATTTCACTGATTTCGTGACTAATTAATTGCATAATGATTACTATAATTATTATTAACTGTGCTAGATTTAATCGCAATGTAATAAAACAGGCAACGGAAGAAACAATGATTCTGTTAATTTGTTTCCTAGCATATTTTTTTTATTTGTATCTGTCTTTCACGGCGCTGCATGACGATATTATTTCTTTGGCTTTAAATAAATATAAATATTTATTTATAATAATAATAATAATAACAATAAATATATATTTATATTTATTTATTATTTTTGTAAAACACTGATAGAAGAAAATAAGTTATTAAGTTGTTACTTTCAATACAGATAAAAATGAAAATATTACCATTAATAGTACTACTACTAACAATAGCAACAATTTTATTGATAGTGAATTGATAATAATAATAATAATAATAATAATAATAATAATAATAATAATAATAATAATAATAATAATAATAATAATAATAACAATAATAATAATAATAATAATAATAATAATAATAAATATAAAATAATAATAATAATAATAATAAAATAATAATAATAATACTAATAATAATAATAATAATAGTAATAATAATAATAATAATAATAATAATAATAATAATAATATAATAATAATAATAATAATAATAATAATAATAATAATAATAATAATAATAATAATATAATAATAATAATAATAATAATAATAATAATAATAATAATAATAATAATAATAATATAATAATAATAATAATAATAATAATAATAATAATAATAATAATAATAATAATAATAATAATAATAATAATAATAATAATAATAATAATAATAATAATAATAATAATAATAATAATAATAATAATAATAATAATATAATAATAATAATAATAATAATAATAATAATAATAATAATAATAATAATAATAATAATAATAATAATAATAATAATAATAATAATAATAATAATAATAATAATAATAATAATAATAATAATAATAATAATAATAATAATAATAATAATAATAATAATAATAATAATAATAATAATAATAATAATAATAATAATATAATAATAATAATAATAATAATAATAATAATAATAATAATAATAATAATAATAATAATAATAATAATAATAATAATAATAATAATAATAATAATAATAATAATAATAATAATAATAATAATAATAATAATAATAATAATAATAATAATAATAATAATAATAATAATAATAATAATAATAATAACAACAACAACGACAACGATAGTATTGATAATCTTTCTAGTAACAATAATAATAATTGTAATAGCTCAATTTTTCGCTTATGCATTGGGAATAGCATAGGAAAATGGAGATTAAACAAAGATAAGAAACGATCACAGCTTATCTTATCTCCAAAAGTAATCATAATTAATTAAAAAACAACAACCAGCAGTGGCCATCTTGAACGTATGTCCTCCATAGGACTTAAGAATTAATTTATTATATTAAATTATAATTTATAATTAAATAAATTAAATGCATTTCATCGAGTGCAATTACTGATCATTCAAACCAGACCAAACGAAAGGATCCTAGCCTGGTAAGCGTATAATGAATCTATTTAACTTATGGTAAAGTAATTAAATTACAAAAATAATTACAAAAATAATCGGAACCGTAAGTGAAAGATTATCGTCGGAAGTTCGTTGTTAAGTATTTTTAGGAAACATTAAGCGAGAATTTCTTCTTCAAAATTGAAACCAAGTCAAAGTGAAACTGACATCTCTATGAGAAACAACATTGGATCATCTGAGAAATAATAAATAAATAATAGTATAAATAATAATAATAAATAACAATAGCAACAATAATTAGGACGTTGATCAAGATAATTGGCATGTAAGTTATTTTATTTATATTGTACTTTGTCAATATTGATCGTTATTTTTAAATTGTATATTATTATTATTATTATTATTATTATTATTATTATTATTATTATTATTATTATTATTATTATTATTATTATTATTATTATTATTATTATTATTATTATTATTATTATTAGTATTATTATTGCTGTTGTTATTTGTGCAGCATTTTATTCAACCATAAAACTATTTGTAAAGTACTATTTGAAGATTGAAAAGCTTCTCCTGTAAAATACTTGAAATCCTCGGGCAAGTCAGGGACCAGTTTTTCTTCAGCGTCTCTGGACCTGATGAACTGTTATTTTATTGGTGAAACTTCATCAATTGCCGACGGAAGAACTGTTCTCTTACAGCTTCGAGCCCTGGACGAACTCTGCTTCCCTGTTGTCAAGACAAAAAGACTACTACCGTGCCGTAATAGGCCAAGGTTACTGAAGATCTCACGAAAAAAAGGATGATTTAATAAATATACAAGCCATCTTAACCCTGTGCCCTCAACTTAACCTGGACCGACAAATAATCCTCCGCAAGAACAGCTTGTAAAATTTTCATAATAGCAATAATAATAATAATAATAATAATAATAATAATAATAATAATAATAATAATAATAATAATAATAATAATAATAATAATAATAATAATAATAATAATAATAATAATAATAATAATAATAATATAATAATAATAATAATAATAATAATAATAATAATAATAATAATAATAATAATAATAATAATAATAATAATAATAATAATAATAATAATAATAATAATAATAATAATAATAATAATAATAATAATAATAATAATAATAATAATAATAATAATAATAATAATAATAATAATAATAATAATAATAATAATAATAATAATAATAATAATAATAATAATAATAATAATAATAATAATAATAATAATAATAATAATAATAATAATAATAATAATAATAATAATAATAATAATAATAATAATAATAATAATAATAATAATAATAATAATAATAATAATAATAATAATAATAATAATAATAATAATAATAATAATAATAATAATAATAATAATAATAATAATAATAATAATAATAATAATAATAATAATAATAATAATAATAATAATAATAATAATAATAATAATAATAATAATAATAATAATAATAATAATAATAATAATAATAATAATAATAATAATAATAATAATAATAATAATAATAATAATAATAATAATAATAATAATAATAATAATAATAATAATAATAATAATAATAATAATAATAATAATAATAATAATAATAATAATAATAATAATAATATATTTAATAATACGATTTAATAATAATACAGTAATGACTAAGGTAATTAGGCAAGATATTAATTATTTTACTTTGATGGTGACCGTTATTATTATTATTACTACCAAATAATATCTCTACATTATTGCTTCTCAAGCTTAAATATAATTGGCACTTTTAGTCTTTAAGTGGACTTCATCAGTACTGACAAGTACATGTACTTTGTGGATCAGCAGACGAGATAATAAGATGTATCAAATGTTAGAATTAGGAAGGAACTGATATTCGAAGAAGAAACAGAAGACGAGGACGACGAAGATGAACAATTATTTTGGAGCAGGGAAATTGATAGCAGAGGCAATTTCAATGAAAGTCAATTAACTTATCGTTTCTATATCTTGCACTTTGTCGTTCATCGTAGAGATGGTGAAAATGCGTGAGGGCGGGTGACAGTTGCCGATATTATGAGAAAATGGGCTCTCCTATGAGTAGCATCTAAATGTTCCTAATGGCTGATGCTAAATTTCAAAGGGCGGTATTACAAAGAGTCCGATAATTGCAGGATTTATTTGTCGTGGGAATCCTGGACTTACAATTACACCGAGAGACACTTTGTAACTCGGTCTATCTTCGTATCCCGACTTCTCACGATATCAAGATAATCTTCGGAGTTATAATGTCATCATTGGTTGATGATAATTGACGAATCAAGTGATTGATCAAGTGCTGCACGATGGTCTTAATTCACAGATTCATGACTATATAATTCCTGTTCTATAGATAGTACTTTTCAGAGATTCATTTCAATTTTATTTCAATTTCTTTGCGCCAAAAATGATCAAGGATAAAATACGTATTTACGCACATCATGACCGATTCATAGCAGAAACACGTGATTAGTACAAAATTCTCAATCAACATTCATTGGAAATTTTATGAAAAGAAAACAAAAAAGGCTATAATAAGGCACGTGACAACAAGTTAGGATCGCTTAAGGCACTCATTTTGCAAAGATAAAAGACCGATCACATTGAAGGTAGTTCGGCAAACAAAACAAGACCAATACCACGACCACGAAATGAAAGGTAGCAAAAATGGTAACTTTTCGTAAAAATATCTTGAGTGACATTTTAAGGCATCCAATAATTCCTTGCTCGGACTTTACTTCTTAGACAAAATTCTGAAATCCAGAGCTTCATCGACTGCATTTTCTTCGAGCGGCGATGGGCACGACTTGTCGGATGATTCTCCCTCAGCTCTAGTCGTCGGATCTAAGAATGTTAAACGTGATTTCGACATTTCCCAATCGCTCGGTTGAGAACCTTTACTGGCAGGTGAAAGACACTCGATGCTCGGGGGACATTGCCGACTCAAGAAATGCCGATCGTAAGCTGAGAAGAAGGGATGCTCCGTGCTCTTTCGGAAAAAACTTGCCTCTCTTTCTAAGGCATGATGCCAAGGCGCGACTTTGGAGTACAGGGACTTAATGTTGAACATGGAGCTGGAAAACGGATAGTGAGGCAAGAAAGGATAGAACCACCTATAGTCAAATCTATTCTCCACGGGCTGTGGCGAGGGACTGAGGATTTTATCGACACTCCAGAACGGAGGAATCGATTGGCAGAAATTGTTGAAATTCTCGGCCAAAGAGCCAATGTAGCCGTGGGGGGAGTTGCGTGGATTGTTGGAGCCTAGGATTTCCGGAAATTCCTTGTCTTCTTTCTCATCGCTATCGTCGTCAATCTGCGTTTAATGATGACATTATATTAATTACTTTGCCCGAAATGAAAAATGATTTATTTCTTAATTGCTTTAACCTGAGAATTCCTTCTAAAAATTACCTTAATAGGCTTTTGGGGTTTCATCGGCTCGTCGTCATCACCGTCGTAGGGAAGATTGTCACCGCTTTCAGAGGAAGTGACAACTACCTCGTGGACGCCGTTGTTGACCTTTGAACTTCTCAGTGCTTCCAGGTCGTCGGACGGCGATGGAGAGAGCAGTGGAGAGGGCGGAGATGATGACGGAGATTCGTTGGAAAAGTTGTGATGTTGGAAGACTTTGTTGCTGGAAAATGATTTATCGAAATGAAGTGCCGTTTGTAACGTGCGGTAATAAATTGTGTAATGGTGATGGATTGCATGTTTGAACGTGTCAAATGACGACTACGTTTTTTGACGAGACAATTACCGTAATTTTAAAACGAGATAATGTGCTAAGAGTGATTAAAGTAATTGAAATTTATTCGAAATATTAATGTCAGTGGCCATTGAAGATCTTAAGAAGGCTCAATTACGCGCTTCTAAGGTTTATTTTCCAAGAAATGTCGATTCTCGTAATATTTTGTCGATGCAACTTCTAA
This sequence comes from Hirudinaria manillensis, assembly GCA_034509925.1. Taxonomy (NCBI): domain Eukaryota; kingdom Metazoa; phylum Annelida; class Clitellata; order Hirudinida; family Hirudinidae; genus Hirudinaria; species Hirudinaria manillensis. Next base: position 2,495,686 of record CM067538.1, read on the forward strand.
TATCTTTCTAATGAAACCCATTTCTTGTCGCATTTTAAAACATTTTCCGTTTTAGGTTCAAATGTAATTAAAAGAAAAAATTACCACAAAAATTACTTCACTTAATAATTTAACTTAACGCAAGTTCTTCGTAATATAAAAATAAAAAATATAAAATTTGACTGCTATTAGAAACACCGTTAAACCTGCCTATAGGGACGGCTAGATTTTGCACGAAAATAGTGTCCTTACAGGGAGGTTGTCCATTTTATTAGGTGTCATATGTTAAACAAAGTAAAATCTGTTCCTATATAAAAACGGCCCTTAAGACAGGTTTTACCCAATTCTCGGATGCCCCAATTCGCAGGTTTTATTGTACATAATTTTTTTTTCCTGACGCCCAAATGGACGTATACACGAATGTAGAAATATATTTTAGTAATCCATGAAATTTGTAATGTGAAAGTAGATCTTAAGCCTAACCTCTGTTTACAAGCAGCTGCCCGATCTCTTTGTCTTCTGTTCTTGAACCAATTTCCGACTTGTATCGGAGTCAAGCCGCTAATCTTGGCCAATTCACGCTTCTTGGACGGATTGGGGTATTGGTCTCTACGGTACCAGGATTTGAGGACGGCCCTCGTTTCCTCATGAAAGCAGTGCGTCTTTTGCTCCCCATCCCAGATGGTCGAAGGGAGAGGGTGCTTCTTCCTCACCCTGTACTTGTCCACAGGTCCCAACGGTCGACCCCTAATTTTGGCCGCTTCGGCGTACTTGGCTTCCCTCCAGAGGGTCTGCATTTTGCCGTGAGACTTTTCGCTGAACGGAAACGTACTCAGAAGTCTGTAAAGTTCTTGGTACCTGCCGGAGTGGAAGGCCACCAGTGCTCTCGCTCTGGCCAATGTTTCCTTGAAGGACTGAAGACTCGAATCGGATTCTTGATCGTCCTCTACTATCGTTTGGCCAGTCAGGGACCATAAGAACCTCGTCAGTCTTTCCACGTCGCCAGCACTTTCGAACGTTTCGCAAACTTTCGCCACTTGTTTCAGACTTACTCGAAGCATCGTCCTAGTTTGGATTCGAATTCGCGGTTGAAGAAGAAGAAGAAGATGAATAAATTCTAATAATAATAATCCGACTGTAAAAAAATTCGTCTACTGAAAATGAAATAGAATCATCGACGCGTACGACGAAAGGTATCAGAGATCTGTTGTTTATATAAGGATACCTGCCGTCATTAAGTTGTCATCCAAGCTGATGCTGAGACAGATACGTTATGGGCGTATCCCTTTCACGAACCATCATCCAATGAGCTTCTGAAGATAATCTATCAGTACAAATCGCCCATCCAACTTATTCCTCATTGGTTGATCCGATGATTATCTGGCAAACAAAAATACGTGAAATTGATTTTTAGTTTTTTTTTGTCCTCAGAAACGTTTTGTCCACTATTCTTACGATGCACGTGCGAATGGCCCTGCATTATAAATGATAAAGCATTCAATCCAAAGTTGACTTTCTACGATGATGTTTATAAAAAATAGTTTTGAATTAATTCGCAATATTTGCAATTGATAGAAGTTAATAAAACAATTAATAATTAGTAATAAACTAAATCTAATGATATTAAACGTACTTTAAAATGCCATCAACTCCTCAAATTGTATGACAGAATGAATGACAATTCCAGGGACGCCACCCTGGAATCATGGGGAGGGGTCTGGTCAATCAGGGTGTGGGGCTGGAGGTGGAGGCTGTTACGCCCACGAAAAAAAAATGTACCACATCGTAAAAAAAAAGATCACAATTCTCAGTATTTTCGTCACAGATGATTGCAAAAGTCATCTTTTTTTCATAAATCACAATTACCATCCACGCGTAATTATTATTTATTAATTAAGGTGACTCAACTGCAAAATGCCTGGAGACCCAGGATGGCTTCTGGTTTTAGGTCGCTCGTTATAAGGTGCACTTCGGCATTTTGAGGTCGGATGGATGGATGGATGGGTGGCTTGGTTGACAACGTTGTTGGCTTTCAATTATTGTCCACAGTCCGTTCAATCAATGAAACAAACATGAAACATACAAATATTTGCAGACGACAACAGCAACAAAAGCAACGTTTGAGGAGCGCTTACGGTTTTCAAGAAGCCATTATGAGGGAGGGACATTATTATTATTATGATGACAACAACAACGACAACATCATCATCGGCCCGTCATCATGACGTTTTCATTGTCCTAGATTGTTGATCGATTTGTCGGAGACAAACGATCGGATACTACGTGGTCATAAAAATTAACCATTGATTTGTTATTGTCAGAATGTAATTTATTTATTAATCTTAATGCACAACGAGTGTTGTCGAGAATGTCTTTTATTTGTTTTTTATTTTGAAAATTATTTTAATTGCGAAATGCTTTGCTATTCTTTGAATTTTTCGTCTTATTTAACAGAATCTCACCAGGTACATTCAAAACTTGCGAATTGGGGCATCCGAGGATGATAAAACCTGACTTAAAGGCCGTTTTTATGTAGGAACTGATTTTGATTTTGGTTGAGATTTGACACCTGATAAAAGGGACAACCTCCCTATAGGGACACTATCTTCATGCAAATTCTACATGTAGATGTCCCTTTAGATATGTTTTACTGTATTCCATCAGCTTCATCATCATTATCATCATCATCATCATCAGCAGCAGCAGCAACTGTGAAGAGATCGATTTGTGCTGTTGTTGTTGTAATTGCGTCGTTAACAAAAGTTAATTTCCTATTTTATTATAGCTTGTAAAACAAATCGTGTCTTAAAAGATTATTATTATTATTATTATTGTTGTTGTTATTTATTCTTTACTATTATTAAAAACATTTTAGGGATATTTTTATACCAGTCAATCAATTTTCGGGTCATTCAAAATCCATGTAAAGGGAAGATAATGTCACGAAGCTGTGGTCTTCGCAGCTGTCATCCTTAGAAAATGGCGCTACATAAATGTCCTTGACATGTTAAGTTTCGGCGGCAATTACGTTGCATTAGTTTATTTTATAGTACAATACAATACAAACACCTACATAGAAAATTTCATTGCTAATCATATTGAGAACTTTCACATTTGTCAAGGATTCATCCATGCTGAAAGCAGGCGACGACGACGACGGTGATGATGATGACGATGATGACGACGACGACGATGATGATGATGATGATGATACGGCATCGAGTAGAGGATACGTATTGGCACGCAGGTGGTACGAACGGGAAGAAGTCATTGACGGTCTCACGCATGCGCAACAATTCATGTCTTGATGATGTCTTGATGGGCCCACTCCGGCCCATTGAACAAGAGAATGAACCGTCATTGTTAAAGTCGAGTGCTGAACGACTGATACGCATGATTTACGCTACAAATCGATGGACGCTTTGAGATGGCGATCGATGAGTTTAAAGAAGATTTCAATCCAGAACTCAGGAAGTTGCCGGAAATAACTGCTCAGACATGAAATGGCCGACAAAAGAAGGATCCAAGAAGGCTACATCCGGATGAACCGAGAGCGCCTTTGTCGATGCCGCCCAACGCGGATGGATGGATGGATGGATGGATTGATTGATTGATCGTCAGGATATCTTTATTCTGGAGAACATGAGGAGCAGAAAGGAGAAGAGTGCTCGTCGATAAATGGAAACCATTTTCCAGTTCGTTGGATGACGGAGACGAACGAGAGACAGGTATTGACGGCTCGTTTTTTTTTGAATCGTCCTCTCTATTGTAAGGTCATGTGCCCGTGACGTCATGCACTTGGCGATTGGCAGAGGCGTGTGGAACACTTCTGGGTGGTTGGATGGGGTGGTGGTGGGGGGATGGGGTGAAATTGGAGTGGGGAGACAAATTTTAAAGGGTTCAGTCTCAAGCCAATGAATGTAAATGATTGATTTCAACGTTAAATTAGTCACACCCATCTCGCTAGGAATAAAAAATATTGTTCATTCTATAATTACGTAAACAAATGTCCCCGGTTGGACGGACGGGTTGATGGATGCATGGATGGATGGATGGATGGAGCTCTCCCTCACTCTTAAATCCAGTGGTGCTTGGTAATTATTTCTGAGAATCGATATAGTTTTGTTGTTAGATTCGATACAATTTGTGCTGACAACTTTGTATGTTGTGATGGTTGTTATGCAGTTATGCCTAGGAATTCTATAAAAGGTTGGATTCGAAAGAAATCACTTTCAACAAGTCTTCTGACTTGTTAAGAACAGCTGAACCTAAATCATGTTTAACTCATTAAAAATTGTCGATCAAACCTTCCTGTATCTATTCACTTTTACGACAA